>JAQIXU010000162.1:0-55719 GCA_034701245.1 Strigamia transsilvanica
CTGATCTTGGTCGTACATCACTTTTTCCAGTTTCTTCATTAGTTTTGATTATTCTACCTACAGTTGAGCGATGAATCCCTATTTGAGCTGCAATTTCGGAATTTAAGAGGCCTCCAAAATACTTTTTAACAATTAATTTCCACACATCTTCACCAACAGGTGCACATTTAGCAGCCATTGTAAAACTTGTGATTTTTCTATAAAGTTTGACATTTAATCAGCAGATGTAATATTTCATGTGTTCTAATTTACAAATGCAAATGTATCAGCTGATTAACTAACACCATTTTACAAGTTTTAAATATGAAAGGTCACTGGTCAAGCAAGAGTTGCAGGACTTTTGTCTCATTTTTGAATTGTTGCAAGATTTTTCTCTGTAGTTTAATTTGTTATGGAAAAATTTATACTGAATAAAGATGATTTCAGATTAGTTTATAGGTTGATTGTGTAGTAAATAGATGGAGATTGTTAGCAGTTTCTATTATGTACTGTGGAGTGGAGTGGAGTGATGGATTAAAAAATGACTTGTTGCAGGACTTTTTTGGGGGTGGGGGGGTCTTGCATTTGTCGAGACCCCGCAAAACTTCCAGCCGGCCCTGGTTCCTGCTCTGGTTCCGGCTCGCTTTCTTTCACCCCTGGTTGTGGATGTCAGTTTCACGTTTTAAACAGATGACGAGCTCGATGAGCCAGCACCGAGATGTCTAACGTGGGAAGTAATCCACTCACGGCATGGTTGGGGAATTCATTTAATACTGGGTGCTGGATATAATTTGGCCGACGCCTGCAAAGTGAGAAATATTCAAATCACGTTTTCAAATGATTTATAAATCGCATTACAGAGTTCTGGACTATCTGCTTTGATTGCGAAGTGGTTTATTATTCTGCAAGGAACCCCGCCGTTACTTCTGTGCATTATTGTGCAGGTTATCACTGTAGCTATGACTACAGTAACGAGCAATTCAGCTACTGCGGCCATTTTGATGCCCATAGTGATCGAGATGTCAAATGCAATGAACATTTCACCCTATTTTCTTATTATTCCAGCCGCACTAGGTTGTTCCTTCGCATTCATTTTTCCTATCTCAACACCGATAAATGCTATAGTATATGATAGAGGAAATATAGATGTCAAATCAATGGCCGTAACAGGGTTTTGGTCAGCAGTTGTGTGTATTTGCATTACCACAATTACAATAACTCTCTATGCACCACTAATTTTCAGTTTCGACCTCGGACAACATCCTCATCATCAAGGTTAATCATTTAGCAAAATGAGTATTTTCAATTAACTGTATCAAGAAAATTTGCATGTCGTTTGTATTACTAGTGCATCTAGAACAAAATAAAAAGGCAAAAAAACCTAAGACGTTTTGTTTGGTGTTTGGTGTATATATCCTTGGACTCAACAACAGTTTCCATTTTGGATTTGGTTGTAAAAACCAAAACCCGATATAAACCATTTCGAAAACTACTCCAGCTGTGGATTTGTTTTTGCGACTTTTGGTGATGGTTTGGGTAGTTTTTGGTGTCAATTCGGTTTGTCAAAAGAGTAAAAACAAACTTTGAATGCGCCTAGAATTTATTCTTAGGTTGATTAAGAGTTTTTTGTTTACAACAATGTTTCGGTCAATGTGGATAAACAATATAACAGAAACAGCTCTGATAGTACCAATTGCAGAGTCATTTCTTCTATAAAAGTATCCGTGGTATACACTGTACGTATAAATTAATTATTGTGAAACTGAAACTGCCTCAATTTTAACTTAACGGACAACGCAATGAACGCATTAAAACGAGTGCTCACGTGCATTTCTTGCCTAAAACAATATGTCTGTGTAAATGCAACAAAAGACACAGGCTGTGAACATTAGCCTAATCCAATTCTAAAAGATGGTGATTATTACAATTTTAAGGATTCTTAATATTATTATTATTATTATTATTTTCCCATTTCCTGTGTTGACAACAAATATTTTATACTCGCCGATTAATTTTAAGACGGAGACTTTGGCCAATTATAAGTTTTCCAATAATCCTTTTGCCCGTAATGATAATCCCACATTTTATTCTAGTAAATCCAAAACATAAAACGTACATTTAGAGCATCTGTGTTCACCCATTTGATGAGTTCACTTTTCAGAAAGCCAAATGCGCTTGTGTGATGTTACTCGTCATGCTTTACTGGATTTTTAATCTGATTACTTTAGCCATAACTGCCGTGCTGCCAGTTGCACTTTTACCCATGTTTGGTATATTGCCGTCGAATATTGAATCGCCTGCTTACACGAAAGTATGATAGTTTTTAATACTGCATTTCATACGTTTTTGAACCGTTTTTATAATAGGATATAAATGTACTAATGGCTGCTGCCATGATATGTGCAGCTGGTGTGGAATAAAGCAACTTACACCGGATTGCCTTGAGAATTCTTCTACTTTTAGGAACCAAGCCACCGTGGTTAGTAATTTGTTTCAGAGCTGACGAACAATACAGCTACTTCAATTATTTTACTGCTAATAATGGTCGAGCTAGCGAATGCAATAAAGATAGCACCCATGTTTTTGCTACTGCCAACCACTTTAAATTGTTCCTTTTCATTTCTTTTGCCTATTTCAACACCACCAGATGCTATAGTCTTTGAAAGATCAACGATGTCAATCCTAGTAATGGCAAGAACAGGCTTTTGGTTGGCTGTAGTGTGTATGTTAACAACCACTGTTATGATAACTTTTTATGCGCCATTGATTTTTGATTTTGATATCCATGCCCATCCTCATCACGAGAAATAATTTAGACCTGTATTAAAGTTATTATTGATAACAACAAAACATCAGATAATGAATGAGTAATTAAACAATACCTACTGTATACACAAAATTCTTTTCATTGGACTTGATTTTCAACACTAAACATTTATGCACAATGCTTTCACGCATAAGCCGAGTGCTCGCGTGCATTTTTTGCCTTCAACAAACAATGATATGTTCTGTATATTAGCCTAACACAAATCTGAAACATGGTAATTATTGAACACTAAAGAGTTATTAATGCAATAATTTTTTTCACATATCATTTGCAGGAATTCCTTGAGGACAACAGCTATTATTATACGAGCCGGATGCTTGCTAGATGGAGAGTTTTTGTCATTATAACTGTCCCGATAATTCTATTGCCCGTACTGATAATCCCACATTTTAGTTCAGTAAGACCAGAAATAAAACATAAGCTTACTTTTTAAAATCCACACAATTATATATAAGTATTTGATGAGCTCACTTTCAGGAAGCAAGATGCGCTTATGTGATGTTAGTCGTCATGATTTACTGGATTACTGATGTGTTTCCTTTAGCCGTGACTTCCTTACTGCCAATTGCACTTTTGCCTATGTTTCGTTTAACGCCGTCAAATGTTGTAACATTAGCTTACATGAAAGTACAGCCATTTGTTATCAAATTTCATTCATCTTTTAAATCGTTTTTATGGCAGGATTTAAATATGCTAGTCTTTACGGCGATTGCTTGTGCACTTGCTGTAGAATACAGCAACTTACACCAAAGGATTGCCTTGAGAATTCTTCTTCTCATAGGAACCAAACCACGGTGGTTAGTATAACTTGTTTCAACGCTATTTTTACAAATTGCGACAGTATTTGTTCTTAGGTTGATTCTGGGTTTCTTGTTTACAACAATGTTTTTGTCAATGTGGCTAAACAATGTATCATCAACAGCCCTAATGGTACCTATTGCAGAGTCAATCCTAGCAGAAATCTACCCGTGGTTAAAACAAGAGAGCGATAGTGAAGGTATCAATCCCCATCGTATTCGGAAATGTCAAAAAAAGGTTTTTAAGTTTTTTTTTAAATTGCCAGAGGAGATTGAATACGACTACGATCCCCCGTAAGTTATGCAAAATAATGTTTCTTTTTAGATGTGCATTTTTAAAAAAATATTTTACTCTTGAAGGGATTCATTTGCTTTTAACGTATCTACCAAAATACGAAATGGAGTAATGTTAAGCATATGTACCGGCGCCAACATTGGAGGAACGGGCACACTGATGGGAACAGCACCAAACTTAATAATGTCAAACGCAATTGACGAGTAAAATAACTACCGTATTGCTCCGCTTTGGAGGGCACGTCCTATAAAGTGAGTTTGACCAGATCCGGTCTTTTTTAATTCGAATAATTCGAATGGTCGGTGGTGCGATTTTAGGGCATGCCCTCCAAAGCGGAGTAATATGGTAAATAAGTGTTCACAAACGAAGCAACAAACACCAAGTAACCCATGGAAGTTGGCACTCGATGTTTTTATCTCGTTTGGAAACACACGCTAATTGTTTGGTTTAATTTTCTACGTCCAAAGAGCATATCCAGACGGAGAGGTTGATGTCAGTTATATAAAGTGGATGCTGTATTGTACACCTAACGCGCTTATATGCACCGCCTTAATATGGCTAATCTTTCAACTCCAGTTTCTGGGATTTAAAGCAACTTTTGCTTGGTATGACTTGTATCTTGTATCTACTAGAAATATTTGCTTCAATTTGATTTCCCTATAATTTTATAATAAAGTCGACGTACTAGCACTAGTGAAGAATCCGATATTAACGAAAGGACTACAGAGATTCTTCAAGAGAAATACGACGAACTTGGCCGTATGACGTCTGTGCGCGTACAATTGAACTCAGTTCTTCTTGTATTCTCAATTTCCATTCGTTTAGGTTCCACGAATCGGTTATCCTTGGCGTGTTTTTTTTTTTGGTTTTTTTGTGGATATTTCGCGATCCTGGATTCATGCCCGGATGGGTGACTTGGATTAATAACAAAGTGTTGTTCAATTTGCAACGTTTTGCTCGGTATGCAAACCTTACTAATAATTTCCACCCATTCTAATTTAGAAAAATTAAGGAATCATCAGCAGCTGTTTTAGGCCTAATATTCTTGTTTGCGTTACCGGCTACTCCCGACTGGTGGTGGTCGGACATAGCAGGTAATTGAATTATTTCCGTCGTGAACAGGAGTGAAAGTTGTAACAAAAACTAATCATAATTGCATTGTAAATAATACTCTATTAATAATTGGAAGTACACTCAACCCTCATTATACGGCCATTCTTTATACGGCATTTCGCTATAACGGCCTTACGTATGGCACTTTTCAAATTATGGCCCACAATGTTTCGTAGATACGGCCAAAAATCGGGAAATTCCATAACGAATCGGGGGGAATTGCCGCTGATTTGTTATACAACATTTTGCTTTACAGCCAACTTTTCCGGAATCTATCTAAGCCGTAAAGCAAGGGTTGAGTGTATACCGTATTACCCCGCTTTAAGCAGTGTGCCGGTATACCGCAAGTTTGACCAGACGGCACCCTTCTTACCGTTTTTCCGGCAGTTTTTACATGATATTCTTAAGTTGGTAATTTTACTTGTAGCGGCAAGCCCCACGCTCAGAAGGGCCCCGCACTTTCAAATTTTGAAAAATTCAAAATTTTCAAATTATCAAAATTTTAAATTTTGGTCCCCACTAATAACTATTTCCCGAGACCCCGCAAAACCTCCAGCCGGCTCTGGTTCTGGCACACTTTCACCCCTAGTTGTGGATGTAAGTTTCACGTTTTAAACAGATGACGAGCTCGATGAGCCACCACCGAGGTGTCTAACGTGGGAAATAATCCACGCACGGTTTAGTTGGGGAGTTCTATTTATATTGGGTGCTGGATTTGCTTTGGCCGACGCCTGTAAAGTGAGAAATATTCAAATCACGTTTTCAAACGATTTATAAAACACATTACAGACTTCTGGACTATCGGCTGTGATCGCCCAGTGGTTAATGATTCTGGAAGGAACCTCGCCGTTACTTCTGTGCGTTATTGTGCAGGTTATCACAGTAGCTATGACTACAGTAACGAGCAATACATCTACTACATCCATTTTAATGCCAATATTGGTCGAGATGGCTTATGCAATGAACGTTTCACCCTATTTTCTACTTATTCCAGCTACATTATGTGCTTCCTTCTCATTTATTTTGCCTATCTCAACACCAACAAATGCTATAGTATTTGAAACAGGAAATATAGATGTCAAATCAATGGCCGTAACAGGGTTTTTGTCGGCAGTTGTATGTGTTTGCGTTACCACAATTACGATAACTCTTTTTGGACCACTAATTTTCAGTTTCGAAATCGGAAAACATCCTTATCGTCAAGATTAATCATTTAGCAAAGTCACTATTTTCAATTAACTGTGTCGAGAGAATTTTCATGTCATTTGTATTCCTACTACATCTAGAAGAAAATAAAAAGGCCAAAAATGCCTAAGACGCTTTCGGTTTGGTATATATATCAACAAATGACTTTCAAAGTTTTCACTTTTTATTTTTTGTTCAAAAATATACCGCCATCAAACGAACTACGTTTAAAATCAACACTCAAACTATTCCTACATTTTTTTCCTCAATACAAGAAGGAAAAAAAAAAACAGAATAAAAATAAATTATTTACAATAACGCAACAAATTCAAAGCAGTTGTTTTGTGATTATACTTGGTATTCAAACCCGTGCAGCATAACAAATCAAACTACGTACCAAACCTAGCACAGACTCATTACTTGCTGTTACCATTAAGACCCATGAGTAAGGTCTGATTCTTAGCTTCCTTAACGGCCGCGTAATAATCACCAAAATCCACGTACGGCTCGATCTTTCCATCCACATCCAGTTTCAATTTATTGGAATCTCTTGACGGGAACGTGCGCAATGAGTCGCTCGTACTGGTCGTTTGCGAAGACGGAGTTTGCGCCAGTGTGCTGGGTCTTAAATCCGGCGTCTGGATGGGCGACGACGAACTATTAGTACCGTAAAAATGAGGATCGTTTGCAGGAATCACGTAGCGTGTATTTTCCACGCCCCCTCCAAAGTTATGAACCGGCGACGTGTGTTGAGCCTTTTGTAACGCACAACTGAACTGGCGAACGAGTAGAGTGATGTCGCCACGCTTTTGACACGAGTCGCTCGCGTCACTCATGTACCGGTCGTGATGCAAACGCACGATTTTGTCCACCACAGCTTGCGCGACTCCAGTTATCGTGCTCTGCTCGGAAAATTGTTCAGCAACCATTTTTGCAATGTCTTGATTAGCTTGAGTCGTGCCGACGGCCTCTTCGAGAGTTTTGTACAATCCGTCCGACATGAGCAGCAGAAAGCTGAACGTTTCGTCAACAGGTAGTCCGCCGTGAACTTCCGGTTCCGCAATGACCGGTTCGGTTGTCGCGTCGCTGCAGAAAAGTAAAACAATTAAAATAAAGAAAGAAATAAAATGGATAAAATCGTACCCGAGTGGGCCGAAATCCTTGTATTCGGATTTGATGGTGTAATTGCCTAAACAGCGCGTGTTCAATTGGTTTCCTAATTTGCTAGACGATCGAATCTTGTCGATGTTCAAACCCAATAGGGAGAGTCGTAATAATTCGTCTTCGTTCTTTAAATCGTGATCGACGCTCAATTGAATAACCCGTAATTCACCATTTTCGTTTTGGCATAGCAGGGCACGACTGTCTCCTGAAAGAGTAAAATATTTCTGTTGATTGCACCACCGAAATGAGTCATTCAAAAAACCCAAATCAATACGATCGTGTTCCGAGTGGACATTTCATGACGTCATATCATCAATTCTTACCAACATTAGCAACATACAGCCTGTCGTTATAGATGAGAGCTACCACCGCAGTTGTGCCACCGGATATTTCAGCATTTACTTCTTTCAGTCTGTCAACAATATCGGGACATTTTTGATACAGTTCGTAATTGCTGAAACCCTAAAATAAAAACAAATTAAAAACAAATTAAACCGATATATCGAGTAATTTATAACTTACGTCGGGTAGTTCCATCTGTAAATTCGCTTTCTCGGCCAACAAATCGCCGATAGAATCAAAAAATCCCTTTTCAACGGCTTCAAATGCTTGTTGAAGTATGTTTTTAACCACTTGATCCGTGCTGTGTCCATCCAACTGACCAAGAAGTACTTCCGCGGGCATGTGTTGAGCTGCGAAATGAGCCGCACGTTGTCCTTCGTGTCCATCAAATACACCGTAGAAGTACGTGTCTTCGTCCAGTCTACACATTTGATAATTATATTAGTTTGTATTTAGAAATGTTTCGTGATCTTGAACCTGAAATGAAAGCTTCGATCTTCACATTCGTGCTCCTCTAACCTTTGACCATCCACACGGTAAATTTGGTTCGTTGATAAACCAACCCCTGACAAGCGACAAACTGGTAGATCGTCGGTCCAACTTCGGCAAAGCTTGTTGTTTTAAAAATAAAAATTAATAAATAGCAAAGATTTAGTTGTGTAAATTATGAAAAGCAACGAACTAGACGGAAATTTAGATGATTAGTAAATTTATTCTTACTTCGTGAGGGAAATGTTGAATTCCCCCCTGTCTGTTTGGAAACTCCGCACGAGTAGGCATATTTGAGTAATTTTTACACCTTCGCCACTTATGAGTTTAATTTATTTTGTTGCCGAGTACGCTGGAAAATATAACAGCAACTGCAGCGCTCATCCATTTTCCAGCGCCATTTTGTAGATCTAATCCAATCACAACCAGGAACCAGAGCACCTTTCCTACCCGTTATCTCTAAAATAAAAATAAATGGATTACAAAATAAAAATTAAAAGTTATTATGTAATTAAAACATTTGATAACTAATCACCAGATTATTAAATTTAGAAATTACTAAATAAAAATTTTCGGATAACCGCAACACGGCTTCCCATGATAATTCCATAGGCGGCGATACTTGTTATGTTTCTTGTTTTCAAATCATTTGGTTCTAAATTGGAGTGTTGATCCGTAAAAACTACCACATATAAACATATATTTTTATTTTTCTAAACACGTTTCATTTTAGATTGTTGACCAGATGAGAAGTCGATTCGCAAAACACGCAAATTATGGGTGAGGGTCGAACCGAGATATAAAATTCACAGCTAGTCACAATTCCAAATTCCAATAAAAGTTATATTTTTCAATTTTAAATTACGACAGTGCCCTTGAAGTATGTCGTAAGTATAGACGGTCAGTTTTTACACGATTGCTTCATAACAAAACTCGTTATGAAGAAAAGAGAACAAAAACTGCTGTCTAGGAGTTTTTATGCTTGTGTATCACAGGAATGCTGTGATTCAACAAAATTGTGTGGTGCTTATCACCCACGTGATATCATTAGATTGGTTGTATATATGCTGAGGCTTTAGTAGGAGTTGGAAAAGAAAATCTGTGAGTAAAATTGAATTTTTAATCGAGAAATTAATTTTTTTCTTTCTTTTTAAATTAAATATTCAGAGCAAGGGCAAATGGCATCGTACGAGTTGAGAATTCTTCTACTTATCTCGTTGAGTTATTTGGTTGGCTACAGTTTCTCGAAATCGTGTCATGCCAAAGACAAAAATCCATATAGATTATTCGCTTCAAAAACTGGCTACAATCAAGTCCGCGCTACCAACACTTCAAAAGCTAAATATCCAGGTAGACGACTGGATTTTAAGAAACGCAATTTTGGCTAATTTAAAATTGATTTTCAGGATGTACACCTATTCAATTTTATTTCATCTCTCGGCACGGAACTCGTTTTCCGAAAGCGGAAGATATTAAGCGGATGCGCCGTCGGCTTCCTGCTATTCGAGATCTAATTGTAATAGCAGCTGCCAACAACAAAGGTTTGCGCGAACAGATAAATATTGCTTCGATCTATGACCTAAGACCGCAGATTGTCGGGAATAAAGCAAATTATTATTATTAATAAGTGCGTGTTTCTTAATTTACAGGGAAATTGTGCAAGGACGACTTAACCAATTTGAAGAATTGGAATTTTCAATTGTCAGACCTTCAAGACAACAAGCTAGCGCCTACTGGAAAAAAAGAATTGAGAGGAGTCGGTAAGAGTTGCTATTTCAAATGAATTATTTTTGATGTTATTATTATTATTTTGTAGGAATGCGTTACAGGGCTCGGTTTCTCGATTTTTTTAACAAATTAGAAGCACACACTAATCTCGATCTTCGGTCCACAACAACTGACAGAACGCAAGACAGTGCTCAGTTCTTTGTGCAGGGTTTGTATGGTAATGAATCACTGCAGCCACTCATTGTGGACGACGACACTTTACTGCGATTTTATAAAAACTGTCAATTATGGAAACAAGTACCGCACTTAAAACAGGGTGACCAGATTTTGGAAATAGAAAACCGCGACACCCATTAGCGATACAAAATTTCTTATAAAATTAGCCATAATGCACCGAATGCCGGAAAGTTTGTGTACGTGTATAATTTCGGCATAAATTAAACCAACTAAACTACACTCAACCCGCGCTTTACGGCCTAGATATGGAATTTCCCGATTTTTGGCTGTATATCGAAAATATTAGGCCGTAAATAAAAATTTAGCCGTAATGGCACAAGGCCGTTATGACGAAAAGCCGTATAAAGAGCGGCCGTATAGCGAGGGTTGAGTGTAATACACATTTTTATGTCCTGAGAACTGTCCCGGTTTTACCCGGATGGCCGGTAACCCTGACTTAAAACCAAAAATGGAATTAAAATAGAATTTGTGTAATAGATGGTGAACAAAAACGCTGAAGCCTTGATGGAAGCGACCAATTTCAGAAACGGATCCAGAATGACGTGCATGATCAACGATGTGAGAAAACGATTAGGCGTGACCACCTTATCAGTCAGTAAGATATAGATTTAAAATTCTGCGCTAATTCCCGCTGATAAATGGTTTGTTTTCTTTAGAGGACGTTCTCTTGATTTACGACAACTGTCGGTTCGAAGCAGCGTTGGAAGAAGACGTCATATCGCCGTGGTGCGCAGCTTTTGAGAGCGACGATTTGAAGATATTAGAATACGCGGAAGATATTAAATATTATTATAAACACGGATACGGGCACGCAATTAACTACCATCAAGCTTGTCTACCCGTGAAAGACATTGTAGACAAATTCGTGTAATGGTCACGAGTTTTTGTTGTTTTAAACCACATGTTTTGAGTGTTTTTTGTTTATTTTTCAGTACAAAGATGAATGGAAACTATTCTGAAGCTGTTGTAGTGCGCTTTACGCATTCGGGAATGATGCTGAAGCTTCTTTCGAGACTGGGCTTATTTAAAGACGTTGTTGCACTCACAAGTGCAAATTATAAGAAACAAAAAGAGCGGAGTTGGCGGACAAGTTGTATCGATTCTTTCGCGGCTAATTTGGCGTTGATGTTACTAGATTGTAAATTCGAATATCGAGTTGCTGCTTTTTTCCAAGAAAAAGAAATTAACCTTCCCGGCTGCTCAAGCAGCCCTTGTGTCATGCCTGAATTTCTTCAGGCTTTCAGTAAGTTTTCAGATAATTGTGACGTCAATAAAATATGCGACCAAGCGGATAAATCCAAATTGTGATTATGTTTAAAAAAAAATTATTGTTACGCATTGAAGAATAAAAAATTAAACAATTTTTATTTGTGTTCATTTATTATTATTATTTTTTATCTTATTTATTTTAGTATCTTTTGTGGGATTACCCTTTTTGACTTCCCATAATGGGAAGTCAATCTCTCTATAGATGTCCTATGAGTCATTCTGCCTGTAGCGACATTACGCAACGATACGTAATCGCACGTTATTTTTTACAATAACATTTTATTTAATGTATTTATAAGTCTTGTAGGAATTAAATTTATTAAAAATTTGATATATCTAGTCGATTTATTCAGATCCGCAAAAATCAGGGTGTGTTTGAAAGTAGGAGGGGCAGCTGATCTCACTCGAAGGACGAGAAGGGACGCCATTATCGTGGTGCCGAGAAAAGGTACGTGATCTCGTATGTTTAACGATACTGGCGGCAAAAAGGGGCGCGAGTTAGTTAGATTATAGCCTGGTTTTAATTTAACGGTGAAAATGACTAGATTAATGTGTTTAATGCATAAAAAAAGTAACCAGCGCGTTATGAAATTGTTAAATGGTGTCGTCAAGTGAAAAAATAACAATAGGATGTCATTTAAGTACCTAGAACTGAAATGCTAGTAAACATATTATTTTAAAATTATATTTCATTTTATTTTATTTTATTTTATTATTTTGCAGACGATATAAGCATGTGCGATGAAGGTGCACAACTGATTGAAATGAAACAACAGGATGGTGTGATAGAAAAGGTTTATATTTTGAATAATAACGTGGGATCAAGTCCTCCAGTCATTACCGTTGATACACGAGGTTTACTCTCTTCGGATTATCGAGATGAAAGTAGTGATGATTGCCAACATCGACACGTTAGTGAGTTTAATGAACCTCCAGCAAAAAGGGCTCGATTGGAAGAGTCGTTTAAAGTAATATAGTACAAACACATCTTGAATTTAAAGAAAATTTTTTTAAAAATTTCGTTAATTTGTTGATTAATTTTTTGATTTTTTTTTTTTTTTTTTAGGAGTTGCTTGTGGAAATGCAGAAAGGAATAATGCACCGACTACGAATGATTCAAACTAAAGTGATAGATGTTAGCAACAGGTGTCAAGCGTTAGAAGATAAAATGGCATTCGTGTCTAATCAAATTGAAACGGGAATGACGACAGATATTAGTAAGAGTTTTAAATCGGGATGTTCCTTCGAAACCATTGCGCAGGACATGCACAATTGTACGTAAATTTTTTTAAAATTTAATATTGTATAATGAAGGATTTGTTTATTTCACATCCAGCTATTTCTATGTCACACGCTGGACCTCTTATAACTCTTAACTCAGAAGGTGTTTAATGATTTTTTTTTACTTTTTCGAATTGTTTCGGTTAATTTTATTTTTGTATTTTAGATGATTTTCCTGATGGTTCTTGGCTGGGGGACTCGACGAATCCTTCGCAACGAGTTAGATGTAACGTATCACCGAGGTAGATACCGATAAATTCTGTTGTTTTTGTCCATTTAAATTAATTAATTTTTTTTTTTAATATTTTAAGTGATCTCATAAATCTGAACCGTACCTGTTCCACGCCTGAGAAAATGGCTTTGACATTGCTAGATTATTTATTCGACAGGGAGACTCAAGCACGGTCAAATATCTCAGGAATGGGTAAACATGGGAAAAGTCAACTCGATCCACTAATGGTTTATGGCATCAGATGTAAATAAATAAATATTTCATGTGTTTTCGGTTGTTTTTTGGCAATTAAATTCATTATTCTATTTTATTTTTCTTTTCAGGCCATCTCGTAGCAAAATTTAACGTAACAGATGCTGATTGGCATCGAATTAAACAAAATCTAGACTCAAAATGCCGAACTGCTTTCAGGAGAAAACAGAAAGGAATGCCATTAACGGTGAAAGCTTTTAGGGATAAGTGGATCCCGCAAGAACCAACATTGAGGTATTATCTATCAACCTGTCTATGTTAGTAATAATTTTTAAAAAAAATTTAAATTGCAGGATACCTACAACAACTTATATACAAATGGTTGCAAGTCCTAATCAAAATGGATTAGTCAGTGGTGATGATTCAGAATTAACTATTGATGCGATCGATTTGCCAAATGGGGCTGAAATTGTTGACATACCGGTTCACTTGCATTCTCAGCCAGTTTCGTTGATGATGGAAGATGTTGGCGAACCACAGGTATTAAAAATTAAAATTCGGAGTGATGTTGGGGAATTTATTTATTTGTTTATTTGTTTTGATTTAATTGTAGGTTATTCACATGCCGGAAGGAAATATTCAGTTTGTTCATGCTACAGCGGAACAAATTGCACATTTTCAACAAAATGGACAAATTCAGGTGTTGTCTGGAAGCATTGTCGAGTCGGTTGGAAATCTTACGACGGATTCACCGTAAATTTCGCTACCGAAGCGATTCGATAAGTGACTTTAATCTTGGCTGTGTAAAATTGAAAGTGTTGGTTCAAGTAGCAGTTTTCTAAATGATTTTATTTCAAACAAAAAATGTTTGTGAATTTTTTTTTTTTTTTTTTAAATATTATATTAAATTTAGTCAAATAAATAAAGAATAAAAAGCTGCTGTCTTGAATCTCTTATAACTTGTTATTTTCCCACTGTTTCTACCCGAGGAAACTTGAAAACATTTTATAAGTTATGTGAATATTTAAAAACTGTGTTGAAAGATTGTAAATTGACTTTTTTTTTTCTTTCTTACGGAACCTGTTGGTAGTGTAAATTAATTGTGATTTATTAAAATAAAAAAAAAAGTGATATTTGGAAAAACACGAATAAAAATCCTCATTTGCGTTTTTACTCAACCATTGGCAACCATGGAAACCAAAACGCCATAATTATTAGCTGAAAAGAAAACAACAGAAACATTTTCTATATCCCATTTTTTAATCCATTTTAAAGATGGATTTGGAATTACGTCTTGAATCGATCGAATTGGCCATGCCACATATAACACCTCACGTTATGCGACTTCGTCAAGCGATGAATCGAATGAGACACCAAAGGCGATTCACAGATGTTGTAATCGTATGCGGCAACAAATCATTTCCTGCACATCGTTTAGTTTTAGTGACCAGCAGTCCCTTTTTCGACGACCTTTTGAAACAAGAAGATGGGTCGCCCACTACGATCGAGATGGAAGATGTGGATGAAGATGTAATGGATATGGTTTTGGAACTTATGTACTTAGGCAAGGCCGACGTTCCTTTCGCAGCCTCATCTATGATTCTCAAAACGCTCACCACCGTGCATTTACTGGACATTAAAGGCGGCACGAGTTATTTGTGTCGTCAGTGGTTATTGAAAGGTAAAAAGATTTTCAAAATTGCTTCGTGTTTTTTAATTAAGTGGGCATTTACCGTAGGTAATTTAACCCATTTTCGTCTGTTTTGGGATTGGGCGGACGAGTTCAACGAGGAGAGTGTTCGTGACACTATAATTGAACAAGTTGCTATTCATTTTAATCAACTTCCAAAGGGTTTAGATTATTTCAAACTGGCGCCCGAACGAATGAAAGCGATTCTAGCTCACCCTCATCTAAGCGTGGGGAAATGCCAAGATTTATTGGTGCATGTGATTCTGTCCTGGATCAATCACGACCCGAAAATTCGCAGGTGTTTTCTGGACAAGTTTATATCCTACGTAGACGTCCAGTCTCTGACAGATCCTTGCAGGTACGAAGAAACGCGAATATATCTGCGATTATTATAAAAATATAAACAGGCAACAACTAGTGAGGGAAAAACCACTGCTGCAATTCTATTGCGAGATGAAAAAGGCAATCAAAACCGGGTGTGAACCTTCAGAAACACTAGTGGGTGGACGAGGTCAATTGGCGCCGATTGTAACCGAAGAGAAGAAATTGAAACAAGCGATGCGCAAAGAATTGCGCAAAGTCGACATGATACCGAGACTCGACGCGAGTAGCGATCGAATCGGAAGCGCCAAATGGGCGCAAAGTTGCAGGTAATTTATTTCTTTATATAAAATTCAACACCTAATTGTCCTATCTCCAAGAGCTACATCACCCCGAGCAGGAAACACAGTTGATACAAAGTATTCGGGTAACATATCGCAGAAAGCGCCATCCATATACGCCGCATCTTACGCATCGGCGACGGTGGCATTCCAAGAGGCGCTGCTAGACGATTTGTGCAACGTTTTATTAGTGGCTGGTCGCGGTGAAATGAATCGATTTATGGCCCACATTTATCTCCCTAGTCGGGGCGCGTGGTCCATGGGACAACAGATCCCAACATCGGCCGTGCAGAAGCGTAGCAGCGTTTACTGTCGCGGGTATCTTTATTTTATCGGTGGAGAGGAAGTTACCGAAGAAGCCAAACTGGCTAATCTGTACGTTTACAACGTCCGAACCGGGTTGTTGTGTTCGGGCCCATCGCTTCGCGTGCCCCGATCAGCTGCGGGGGCGGTCAATTGGCGACATATGATCTTTGTCGCCGGTGGACTTAACCGATTCAACAAACCGATGACGCACGTGGAAGCATTTGACACTCAACTTCACATGTGGCGACTGATTCAACCGATGAGATTCCAACGACACAGAGCGGGCATGACGATACTTAAAGGGGTGATTTACGTGATCGGGGGCTACACTATTCATTGTGAATGTTATCATATGGAAAAGGACTCTTTTTGGACTGAATTGCCGAATTTACCGGAGTGTTACAAGGATTTACCCATGATTGCCACCCATCACAACGAGCACGTGATTGCTTTCAGAGATTTCAGACCCGATCGGGTGTGCGTTTTGGATAAGGATCGAGGCGATTGGAAGATGATGCGAACTCAAGGAACTCCGCCTGAGAATATTGAAGATGCTTTTACGTACCATGGGGAATTGTATGCCGTTGATATGACTGGTAAATTACACGTTTTGGATCTGGAGGTTCTCACTTGGGATCAGTCGGTCAGTTGTCCCAAAACACTGAATAAGGTTTTCCACATAACTAGTATTAATTTGGACGAAGTGAATGCTTTAAATGATAATGTATCCAGAGAATTCTAGAATTTGTTTGCATTAAAATTGGCTAATATGAAAATTAAATTATTTTTTTTTGTTTTTAAATTACACTTTATTAATATAAAAAATTGCGTACACAAGATTTACATTTTCAAAAATGCAAAAAAAAAAATTGTTACGATTTTTTTTGGTTTACATTGAGGTATTTGAAAATGTTAGGCCGCCATGTAAATTGCATTCAACATTGAAGCATCGGGCGCAATTAAGAAAGAACTTATACTTAATATAAATTGAAGGGTTACAAAATAAACTAAAACCTAAATTCCCGCTCTCACAACCCTGAAAATAATATCGATTACATAAAAAATAAACTCAAAATTAATGCATCATTTAGCATTTTTCTACCTAATGCACCAACGACTATAGCTAAACAGTATTAGTAAGAAATCGAATTGTAATTACTCAACAAATTAATTCAAAATTATTTCCCACCAGGGCGATACAGTATTAATTGAACAGTAAAAGGCTAAAGCAATCTCATTTTCTTGCGCTCACAACCATCCCCTTCTTGAACCCCATTTTCTTGACGCAACGGTGATATGCTCTGTAATAAAGCACTTTTCGACTCCTGACCAAACAGGGCTAAAAGCAAAGCTACACCATAACCAGTCGCTCTTTCGCCCTAAAATAAAGAAATAAATCAACGGATGGATTTAAAAATCATCGAAATATATTTACACAATGAACCGGATAAGCCATGTCGACGTGAATCCAAGATCCTGAAAAATCAAACCCAATATGGGACGCAATAAAAAGCCCGGCACACGACGACTGCGCATTACTGCGATCCTTCAAATAAAATAAATCAATTAAAAAAAAAACACACAAATTGGATATTTCTTACAGCAACCGAATTTTTCATATCGGCAACGCTACTAGCGAATTCAGAAAAATGAAGCTCCGGACAATAAGGTAAAGGATGAATCAAATCTCCAGAAGCTTGACCAGCTTTAACACTGGCTACTTCCCATTCTTCGTTGTTGGTCACCAAAGCAGCGTGATATTTTCCCGTTGCAGTACCCTGAGCTCCAGTGAGTGTTGCCATATCAAGAATAATATTTGCTTTTAAATCTTTAAAAGCATAAGCAACCTAAAAATAACAAAAAACACAATAAATATCTAAAAAATATAAAATAAAATCTTTTTCGTTGAAAAACATACACCATCTCCTAGGACCAATCGACCCTCAGCGTCAGTATTGTTTATTTCTACGGTTCTATTATCAAAATTATTATTAAAAAACACAAAACTAATCCATCAATCAATTAAAATCAAACAACCTTCCTGAATACAACGTATGGATGTCGTCTGGACGAGTCGCCAATGGTCCAACAGCATTCTCAGCCAAACAGAACACCGCGTGCAAATTTTCTTTAAATCCCTACGAAATAGTTTGAATTTCACAACATTTTTCTTTCCATCATAAAAAAAATATATCCACCTGTTTCACAGCGGCATAATAAGCGCCTAGAACTGCTGCAGCGCCTCCACAATCCCTTTTCATGCTCACCATAGCCGTCTATTGTCAAAAATTAAAATCACGATTAAAGCTAAACATAACAACAAGTGCGTGTATTTACTTTGGCTTTAATGCATAGACCACCGGTATCATAAACAATTCCTTTGCCCACCCAAGCAATGGTTTGTTTCGCTCCTTCGGGCGTGTGACTTAAAATTGCTAATGCGGGCGGTCGACTGGCAGCTTTCCCGACGCCATAAATCCCTTTAAAATGAATTACTCGTGATTAAACATCACCATTTGTGTAAACAAATATAAATTTCACCTCCAAACCCTTTCCGGTTGAGGTCTTCTCCTTGAATAACGAGTGGAGTTATGCCGAGAGTCTCCCCAACGTTGTATATTTCCTACGATAATCAATAAAAACTCAAATTAGATGAGAAAAACACAACTTGATTCGACTATACACCTGTAGGAATCCATCAGTGTGCATTTCACTGCACGGTGCATCGACAATTCGAGCAGTTAACTGAATGCCATAAGTAGCGTCAGACATGCAGGCGAGATCCGACTGAGTCAATGTTTGTTTAGCATTCGCACCAACCAAAAGAAATTCAACACTGATGGTATTTCGGTGCGTGTTTTGGCCCGATTTTCTCGAATACAACGAAAATGCACGAGCGACTGCGCACGCGGAAGCAAATGCGTCTTCACGCTCGCAAATTATCTGCAAAATTAAATAAAAACATGAAAAACAAGGCAGAAAATAATCGGTTTTAGCTTGTATTGTACCACTATCGATTCATCGACGCCGGATAAAAAGTTTTTAACAATTTTTGTAATCGAGTGTGATCTTGAGGGAGTGTTGTGTCGACTACTCTTAATCGGAAGTGCAGCGATGACTGCCAAATTCATGTACAGCGGGCAAGTGTCGGTTGGAAAAGGATGCAAGTTTGATAGTGCATTGTTGAACACCTAAAATTGATTTTTTTAAACAAAAGTAAATTTAAATTTAAAAAAATTCGTAAATTTTCGATATACGTACTTCTTCTGAGACCCTCGGTTCCAGTTTCATTTTAATATCGGTGAAAGATATCTTTTGGAAATTTTTCATTTGGCCTATAATAATCACCGGTTGTTGGCGTGGATCTGACACTGTCAGAGATCCGGAGTAAGTTATCTTCACGTTAGCCATGTTTGTATGGGATTGAATAGATGCTAGCGTGTTGGTTCGATGTAAAATTCAACTTTAACTATGGAAATCCCGTGCACAAGATTAAAGTGATTGTAAACGCATTTCAGTACGCCGGAGACTTCCTTCCAATCCGAGCACAGCGAGAAATTGTTCATAAACAAAGCAATCACTAATTCTTTTTAAGTTGGTATTGCGAAATTTATCCAAACGCTCCAACTTCTTAAAATTCAAAATAATTCCATTCGCAAATAATATTTTAAAGGATATTAATATTAAAAATACATTTGTGTATGCGCTGGAATCGAGATTATGACATTTCTTGCGATGACGTCACATAAATTCGTTTTGTTTAGAAATAAATGACAAATATGTCGTCACATTTGGTTCAATTGCCCTAAACGCATAAACTCACATGTGTAGACCTCGTTGTAAACCGTGCGTCGAAAACAAGTAGAAATGAATGCTTTAAAGTCGTTAAAATACATCAGGGTTGGTTTAAGACGTAAGTAATTAAAATATCATAAAATATACCTATTTAAAATTATTTTTTTTTAAATATTAGGTTGCTACGCGAGGGACATTGGACAAATATCATCTAGATCACAGACGACACTAACAAACGAAGCAGTTAGGAAGAAAAGATGTACGATTTTTGACGAGGAGCTTGCACGACAGCGATCACTTATTACAAGAGTTGAGAAAATTGAGGTGAACATAAAAGGCCCACCGGAAGATTGCACTCTTTTAATGAACAAAGATATTTCAACGCCTTACAACTGCGCCAGGCGTAAGTTAAAACACAAAAAAACTAAAAAACTGAACAAATTGAAATGTGATTTTTATTAAAAATAAGATCTGAGTGAGTTAATGATGTCGCAATCAGCACTGGCGCGAGTGGATGGTCAGTCGTGGGACATGCATTCTCCCCTAAAGGATAATTGCACGCTTGAGTTCTTGAATTTCAAGCAGGAAAATCCGACAGAATTGAATAAGGTAAAAACGATTCGTTTATGGAGAAGGAATTTAACGATTAACTTGAACAAACATTTTAGGCTTTTTGGAGAAGTTGCAGTTTCCTTATGGGGATGCTCGTTGAAAGAGGATTTCGAGACGAGTTTTTCATCGAACTTCACAGCTGGCCCGTAACGAACAGTAATAATATATAAATAAAATTTTCTAAAGAAATAACTATTTTATAATACTTTTTCTTAGTTCGAAGTGGATGTTTTATTTACGATGCGGATATAAAAATGAACGACTGGGTTCCAACACAGGTAAATTTAAACTTCGAAACTTAACAAAAAGAAAGTGGAGAAACTTCCAGAGTAAGCCCTATTGTGTTGTGTCTACACAGACAACTTGCATTTCTATTGTCTATGACTAACACCTATCTCATCCTTGGCTCCCCTGATGGATCCTAGCCTTGTATCAGGATGGTGGGATAGGATAAGGTGGTTTGCCACCCACTACTTTCTAGTAGGGGTCCAGGGACTTTCCCTAAAGCAAATGAGAGTTACGGGAACTCCGTTTGTAGCTTCAGTAGCAAGTCTTGGAAGTACTCCATTGTAATGGTGTGTTCGCTAAGCTTATATAGTTGATTGGGTTTTTCACGATGATGGAATGGTGCATCAAAGTTTGGGTCACTTATTTAAATAGATTTGATGGTGGTTGGAGATTATCTATCTGAAGTTTTGTTTGTGATAATAAAATCAATTTATTTGTTTAAAATAAAGGCGAAATTTTTATAAATAAATTTAAATTTTTTTTTTTTTTTTTGGCAGACTGAATTGCAAGTGTTTTCCACGGTTATGAGAAGACTTTGTGCAGAAGATCTGCCGTTTCAACGTTTAGAAGTTGATGCTAGTATTGCTTTGCAAATATTTCAAGATAATAGGTATATTTATATATATTTTTTTAAATTTTTACCATTTCCAATATGGCGGCGGACAAATGGGATACGAGAAAAAGGCGATGATAAAACGAAATTACTTGTTTGTTTTTAACAGGTTTAAAACGGAACAAATTCCTGCAATTGCAGAGAAATCAAAAACAAAGAATAAAGTGACTTTATATCGAGTTGATGACCACATTGACATCAGTAGAGGACCGATGATTGGCAACATTAAACAAATTTCGAATTTTACCGTTTGTGCCGTAAGTTTTTTTCATTTAATTACACGTTTCTTTAGATTTCATTATTCTATTTTCTGTTTAGACACACAAAATAACAGTAGACGGCCAACAGCTGTATCGCTTCCAAGGGATGGCTTTGCCAGCTCAACTTCGGGTAAAATTATTTTTAAATTTAAATTTTTATTGTATTTATAAATATTTTTTCCTTCAGTTGAATCGCTATGCAATAGCAGTTTTGGTGAAACGAGCCAGCAAATTGGTAAATACATCACAAAATCACAAATTTTCGCCGATAACAAATCAATTTTTGCAGCAAAAATTTGTATACAACACTACGAGCGATTTTGAAGACGATATCGTAGAGCGTGACTCCCTGGGCGAGAAAATACTTCATATTAATTAACCGAAAGCACTTGTATCGAGTTTCTTATTGACTTTTAAATAAATAAATATAAATTAAAATAATTTAAAAGCCCGCACGTTTCATTGGTTGTTTTGGTTTCCATTGAATTCTGGGAAGGCGGCCAACGCATGCGCAGTTGATTTGTTTATCCGCTCATGTGACTGCACATTAAACACAGGTAGGCTGTCACGCTGTCACATGAACCTTTTTTGTCACACCCGCTTGATATTTTATCGGAAAAATCAGTGATAAACAAATACAAACTCTAACATGAGTATTCAGACCACAACCATGCCGCGACCAGGTTCAATGAGGGAGACCATGGTGTCGTATAGTGATAGAACTCCTCTATTGTCACAAAGTCGTCTATTTCGCAGTTTAAGCGGAGCTGCACCTGCGGAAGTATCTACCCGCAGTCTGACCACATTTTCTGGGGTTTTCACCCCAGTTTGCTTATCGATGTTTAGTGCCCTCGTTTTTCTTCGTGTTGGTAAGAAAATAAATTCAAACTCCAAATAAAATTCTATATTTCCGGTGTTGCAAAATTGCAAAATATTCACACAATATTTGAAATTAATTATATAAAAATTTGCTATCTAAATGATGGAATGTGTGCTTGTTTTAGATTACACGTTATGTTATCACCTGTTTAATAATTATTATTATTTTTTTCGTTTCAGGTTTTATAGTTGGCCAGGCAGGAGTTCTTGAAGTTTTGTTACAATTTTTTTTGGCTTATTTGATCCTTGTATCCACTGTCCTATCAATTAGCGCAATTTCTAGCAATGGAGCGGTTGAAGGAGGAGGAGTTTATTGTATCCTTTGATTTATTTTTATAAAAAAATGTTTTTTATTATTTATTATCATTTATAATGACTTAATTCATCTTAGACATGATAAGCAGGACGTTAGGGCCCGAATTTGGCGGCAGTATTGGAACACTTTTCTTTTTTGCAAATATATTTTCCTGTGGATTGTACATAACGGGCTGCGTTGAAGGATTAATTGATAATTTCGCTCAAGGAGGTGACGTTTTAATAATTTTAATAATTGTAGTAATGTTTGTAATAATTTTTTTTTTGAAATATTATTTTCAGGGACTTTAGCTAATGGAAATGGGTTACCACAAGGCCATTGGTGGGGCATACTGTACGCTTCGATAATAGCTGTTTTCAACTTAATCGTGTGTTTGATTGGAGCTTCGATGTTTGCCAAAACATCTCTCATCATATTTTTCGTGGTCATTGTCAGCATGGCGTCAGTCGTAGTCAGCATTTTTGCACAGAATAAAACCTTAGAGGCAGATAGATCGATTTTAATTCGTTGGAATTCACTTTTAACCAAATTTAAATGAATTTTTTTAGATTCACATTCCAGAAACGAACAAGCTGGTGAACAAATCGATTGTAGACACGGCCAATTACACCGGTCTCAGTTGGTCAACTTTTCATGGAAATATTTATTGTAAGCATTTAATTAATTATTTGGCATTTAAAATCATAATTTTTTTTATTTATTTCTAAAAGCGAATTATGGACCGGATTACACGAGTGATAATACGAATTCGGTGGATTTTGCATCCGTTTTTGGAGTTTTATTCAGTGGGGTTACGGGAATCATGGCTGGAGCTAATATGTCCGGTATAAAGATTTGATAATTGGATAATATATTTTAAAAAAATTGATAAATTTTATTTGTAGGTGATTTGAAAGAGCCCAGTACTTCCATTCCAAAGGGAACGTTATGTGCTGTTGCTTTTACCGCAATTATTTACATCATTTTGTCTCTATTGACCGCTGGATCATGTACCAAGTACAATGCAAACAATGTCCATTTTCAAACATTTGCTTGAATTATCTGCTGTTTTTGCGAGTGTTTTTCTTACGCTGCTAGCCACTACTTATTTATGTACTATTTCTGTTCCTTTTCTGGTCATAACTTATTCTTTGCTAGATGATTTCATTTGAATAATGGGAAAAAATGTGTTTCATGTTCTTATTCTTTCGTGGTTTGGTTTGTTGTAGTTTTCTTTTGCACAATGATTACCTTTATATGCAAAGTATCAATCTTTGGCAACCTTTTGTGGCTGTGGGAATCTTTGCTGCCACACTGTCCGCTTCTCTTAGTGCTTTGATTGGTGCGTCGAGAGTTTTGGAAGCGGTTTGCAGGGATGATTTATTTGGTAAGGGGTTGTGGTGTTTCACTTTTTTTCTTTTAGTCACTAATTAACCTTTGTAGAAGTTCCAAATTAATTTTGTCTTTTTCTTTTAATCTCTTTACTTAAAGCTATTGCGGTGCAGCAAAACATTTGACTAACAAACGGCATGAAAATTAATTCGTTGAAATTTCGTATCGAAATAATTCAAGCAAATTTTTGAATATTATATAATTATTTAAATATTTGGCCTACAATTTTTATTTCTTTTATTTTTGATTGATTTAGTTTTTTACTTAAAAATAATTACACGTTTATGCAAGATATTGATTTCACGCCTTGGTTAGTGGTGATTGGAATGTTTGCAGCAACTTTGTCGGCAGCTTTAAGTAATTTAATTGGTGCCTCGAGAGTTTTAGAGGCGTTGGCAAAGGATAATTTATTTGGTATGATTTTTATTTTAAATTTTAAGAAATTGCAAATTATAAACACAATACACAAAAATTCGGTTTGATTTTACAGGAATTCTTTTAAGGCCGGTTGCTCGCGGAGTGTTTAGAGGAAACCCAATAGCCGCCGTATTTATTTCCTATTTATTAGTTCAAGTAAAATTATTTTTATTTGATTATCTTAAATTGTAATAAAAACTAATTTATTTTTATATTTTTTCTAGGTTACATTACTCATTGGAAGTTTGAACAAAATCGCACAAATTACATCGGTGTTGTTTCTCCTTTCGTATTGTGCTACAAACATAGCTTGTTTAGCATTAGAATTTGCTTCGGCTCCAAATTTCCGGTATATAAATTAAATTTAGGTTACATACAAAGTATTAATTTTTATTTTTATTTTTTTAGACCGTCGTTTAAATATTTTTCTTGGCATACTTGCATCGTAGGTTTCATTGGAACGTTGGCTATGATGTTTGTTATTAATGCAATATACGCCGCATGTTGCATCATTGCGTGTTTGTTGTTAATAATTGCTTTGCATTTACGTTCGCCAGTTTCTAATTGGGGTTCAATAAGTCAAGCACTCATTTTTCATCAAGTAATGTTGAATTTGACAAGTGATTGGAATCAAATTAACGAGAATACTTTTAGGTACGAAAATATTTACTGCTGCTTGATTCACGAAAAGATCACGTCAAGTTTTGGCGTCCTCAGATGTTACTGATGGTTACAAATCCTCGTACTTGCGTACCACTTATTACATTTGTTAACGATTTGAAGAAAAGTGGTTTGTATGTTCTGGGGAACGTAAAAGTGGGTTCCATGTTTGACATTCAAGACAAAGATCCTGTTCAAGACGAATATCTCTACTGGCTCAAACTAATCGATCATCTCAAAGTAAAAGCGTTCGTCGAATTGATAATCGCCAATTCAGTTCGCGAAGGAATGCATAATTTAATTCGTATTTCCGGTTTGGGTGCTATGAAACCAAACACTATAATATTCGGTTTCTACGACGACAATCCGCAAGAAGATTTTTTACGCAAGTAATTTAATTTAATTAGTTTTAAAATTAATGTTACATTGATTAATCTTATTGTTTTGAAAATTCGCAGACCTCCGACCGAAAGGACTAGCGTTTTTGTCGAATTAGGCGACTTACCACAAGCTTTTCGTGTGCGTGAAGCAGGCACAAGCAAACAACTTTATCCGAGTGAATATGTCAATATGGTGGCAGATGCGATATTTTTACAGAAAAATGTTTGCCTCTGCCGACATTTTCACTTGCTGGACAAAACGGCCATTTCAAAGTCTAAAAATCTAACGATTGATGTGTGGCCCGTTAATTTTTTCCAACCCGATAAACATTGCTTGTATGACACCACGTCACTCTTCGTCATGCAGCTGGCCTGCATACTTAATATGGTTAAACATGATAATGACCTATCAAAAATGATATATTTACATAAATAATGTGTGTTTGTTCACAGGTATCAACGTGGAGGAAGAAAACAACAGTTAGAGTCGTTCTGTGTATGACAAATCACATGCCCGATTCTTTAAACTGGGAGAAACAAATCGAAGAATTATTAAAACTTCTCCGAATTGAAGCTACCATTTCTGTTGTCGTGTGGGATGATACCTTTGCGCTTTACCCGCACTCGGATACCCCGGATAAGAAGATGAATTTGAATAAAATATCGTCGGAATACATCCAAGGGTATACGAGTGGTTTAATTTTATTTAATTTTTATTTAATTAATGAATTAATTTGATTTTCCAGTGTGAACGAATTGATCCGTACTCAGAGCGTGCACAGTGCGGTCTCTTTTTTCTACTTGTGCGCTCCTCCGAACGATGAGGACCAGAGACTAATGTATTTGCGATTATTGGAACTGATGACTAATGATTTACCCCCGACTGTGTTAGTCCACGGAATCAGTCCGGTGACCACAACTACATTGTAAAAGAATTGTCGTTGGGCTTCTATAGTGTCGAGTGTAGCAATAAAAATAAATTCCTATTTTTGTGTAAATATTTTAAACTGCTTTACAAATAAATGTAAACTTTATTAGAAACTTTCAACAATTTTTATTTATACAATCCGGGATTAAAATACAATTTCTTCCGCCATCCTAAATTCTGCACTTCGGTCGATTGCTTCTCGCTGTCGGGATGAGTCCTCAATCGGCTTAACTGATTACTCACCTAAAAATAAAATAAAATTTAAAAAAATTATTATTTCCAAAATAGGAATCGCGTAATACCTCGTTGAGTAAATGCAGGAATTCAACTTTGTATGCGTTTTCCATAAAAACTCTGGTGAGTGTGTTAAAAAACCAACTTCCGTGAGGTTCGTTGTTGAAAGCTACGTATCCTGAAACAATTGTTATAATAAGAATAACGACGATAGAAAAAAATTACACACCGAATTGAGTAGGATAAACAACAATAATATCAGTGGTTGAAGGCAAATATGGCGGGATGACGGGCGGGAATGGCATAGCCCTTGCGGGTTCGGATTTTGAATCCTTTCGATCAACTAACGGCACACCAGCGTCAATATTATTTCCACGACACGCTTGGATGAAAAACATTTTGGGTTTCTCTTTAAGCGATGGGCAGTTTTGGTTGTTGAATTTTTGTATTAATTCGCTCGTAGGGAAGATATTGCTATCGTTACAGACGAAACCGTTCTCTTCGCCGTGCGTACTAATCGCCACAATGCACGAGTCCACTTCGCGATTCTCAAATTTCTTCAAAAAATCTCCAAGAATTATTTCAGTTTCCTAATAAAAATCGCACACCGTTATAACAATATGTCTTACAATTCGATTAAACACTTTTACTTCACTAGTTTTGTCCACATAAGGAAATATTTCATAACCGAGCTGTTGGAAAAGCTCCGTGGTCAATCTGTAATCCTCATCAGCTCCGTCTCTCGTCTCATAAAAGGGGTCAGAAAAGTGTTTGTTCACGATGATAAGTGCTAATCCTTTTGGATTTGAAGTCATTTTGTATGCCTACGGATAAAAATCAGTAATTAATACAATAAAAAAGGCGAATATATTAACTTGTGTATCGTGTAAGTTTCCTTCATTAAAAGCAGATGCCTTTTTGACGTTAACAACACCTGAAATATTGAAATATATTAATGTCACGGAGGAATTGAGAGTTTGGTTGGTAGTTTTAACCAATTGCTTTAGTTCGGGACTCCGTAAACGGGCCGCTACCGCGATGTCGTGATGTGGCACTGTCTGGAAACGAGTGTTCCGATGTTAAAATATCTGCCGTAGCTTCGTGATTTGTCTGATGTAATATGAGAATCAATTTTTCAAATGCTTCTGGACCACGTGTTGTCAGGTTTATAAAAAAGTTTCTCTTCTGTTCAACTTCGTTGTATTTTGGATCCTGAAAACAGTGCGAATTTTACTTGTGATCTAACAAATATTGGATTAATATCAATAAAACTCACCGTTATGTCATTTATCATTAACTGAGTAAATATATTAAAGTCCAAGGATTTGGCTAAAACATATTCAAAATCGTACACACTGTTCACTAACGGAACTAACCTTGTAGTAATAATATTTCTATGTTTGTTTTCCATGATAGCTCAGGTATTATCATCAATTAATTAGTTCGGAAGAGGGACGGTAACAGTTTATACGACAGGTGGTTTTCTGCTGTAATTAGTTTACTTCCCGCTAGATCTCGCATCGTGCTCTCATTATCTGAGATAGCTATTAATATTCGACATTTTTATATTTAGTAGCTTTTAATGAGCCACATTTTATTAAAAAAATTAACAACGACTAAAATAAACTGTTTTAAATTATTTAAAATAACAACTGACGGAATTGATTAAGTTTTTTACTACAGGGAATTGTGCAGGGAGTAGGGGGAAATTGCTGGGTCACCGACTCCTCACGTGTTTGTTACTTGTCATCGGAAACTAGTTTATTCAACTTGTAATCGTTACTGCGTACTTTGATTTCGTCTGATATCAGTTTCCAATTGTTTGCGCATTCACTAGAGTATAAACTACAAGCTCTTGTCATTTCATTTGTCATTCTCGCGTTTGAATAGTCATGGCACAAGACTTAGCTAAGGTTTTCAGGTAAAAACCGGTCAAACTCTTTAAAATCCATCACATTTATTAACCGATTTATTTCTCGTACAGTTACATCGATGACAACAAACTTAAATTCATCGAAACTTTACGCGAGGCGGTTGCAATTAAGAGTGTGTCAGCTGATGCAGAATGCCGGCCAGAGATAAGGAAAATGGTAGATTGGACCGCGGAGGTAAATGAAATTGAAAAACCAACCAAAGTGGCGTGTTAATTGAAAAATCCGAAATGTATACTTTATTCAGCGGTTGAAAACACTGGGAGCAACTGTTACATTAGAAGAATTAGGCGAATTCGAGGGCCTCCTACTGCCACCTGTCCTTTTTGCACAATTGGGAAACGATCCGAATAAAAAAACCGTCTGTATTTACGGCCATTTGGACGTGCAACCTGCGAAAAAGGTATGTTTGAAAAAGTAGAAAAATTTACAAAAATTAATTATTTTCAAAAATAGGAAGATGGATGGAGTACGGATCCTTTTGTACTGACTGAAAAAGATGGGAAATTGTACGGCAGAGGGTCCACTGACGATAAAGGGCCCGTTTTGGGTTGGTTGCATGCAATTGAGGCCTTTCAAGCTGCTGGTCTAGAGGCGCCAGTAAATATAAAGGTTTTTAATTTCTAATTTTTTGTTTTTGTTGTGGTATTAAACGTTATTTGATTTATTTTTCTAGTTTTGTTTCGAAGGAATGGAAGAATCGGGTTCCGAAGGCCTGGATGAATTATTGAAACGAGAAAAAGATGGGTTTCTCAAAGGAACTGATTTTGTTTGCATATCTGATAATTACTGGTTAGGAACGAAGACTCCTTGTCTCACTTACGGTTTACGAGGAATTTGTTATTTTTACGTTGAAGTCGAATGCGCTATTAAGGATCTCCACTCGGGAGTATTTGGTGGTTCTGTGTGAGTATTTGTAGTTGCAGATTTGCTACAAATTAAATGATTTTTTTCGTTTTTTTTTCAGCCACGAAGCAATGACTGATTTGATCAACGTTTTAGCAACTTTAGTCGATAATAAAGGCGCTATTCTAATACCCGGAATTATGGACGACGTAGTATCTGTTGAGAAATCGGAATCGAAGATTTATGAAAAGATCGATTTCGACTTGGACGAATATCAACAATCGGTCGGGTGTCGCGGACTCATGCATGTGGGCGACAAAGAGAAAACATTAATGCATCGTTGGCGTTTTCCATCACTTTCGATTCACGGTACCACCGAGTGTTTAAATCACACGTCATAGTCTAATCTTTATTTTATTTTCTAGGTATTCAAGGTGCTTTTTATGAAGAAGGTGCCAAAACTGTCATTCCCAGTAAAGTAATCGGAAAGTTCTCTATTCGGATTGTGCCAAACCAGTGCCCAGAACGAACCGCAGAACTCGTAACGAAATATTTAGACGAGCAATTCGCCAAGCTGAACTCGCCGAATTCTTTCAAGTGAATTATTCCGTCGAATTTAATTCAACGAGATTTATAATTTTTACGATTTATAATTTCAGGGCGTATATGACGCACGGGGGTAAAGCGTGGATGAGCGATCCTTGCCACCCACATTACCAAGCCGGTAGAAAAGCGATGGTGTCTGTGTTTGGGGTCGAACCGGATCTAACTAGAGAAGGCGGGAGCATCCCTGTGACCATCACCTTGCAAGAAGTGACTGGAAAAAATGTGATGCTTTTACCAATGGGTGCAGCTGACGATGGCGCGCACTCGCAGAACGAGAAAATCGACGTGCGAAACTACATAGAAGGGGTATTAATTGTCTAAAATGTCTAAAATCGTGTACTAATTGCATGTTTTATTTCAGACGAAAGTTTTGGCTGCGTATTTGCACGAAGTGGCTCAATTATAAGCTTATTTTGAATATTTTTTGTGCTATTTGCATTGTTTTTAAGGGGCAAATATTGATGAATAAAAATGAGCTTTGATAAATTATAAACGAGGTTTTATTCCGCATAAAAATAGTAGTTTAGATCAGGTTAAACAATTAAGATTTCTAATTTATCACATAGGAAATAAGTATAGCTTGAAAGGAAACTTTACAATCTTGTTGGCTCGCCCAAAATCTTGGAACTTTTCAGTTAATTGATCATTTAGATGAGCAAAATTCATTTGTAAAAATAAAATTTTATTTTACAATTTTTTTTTTTTTTATTTGACTTATTTATCGCTAGGTCCTGAAAAATTGGAATAATCAGAAATATTTAAAACGAGAATAAAGACTAGAATCGTAGCGTATGAATGACAAAACAGGACGAGTTTGTTCATTCGTTATAAACAACGTTCGTTTTTACCCGTTTCTGTATGAACAAATGGAGGTAACGTCTGATCCTGAAAAACAAAACAATAGTTCGATAGAAACATTTTGTTTTCAACGTCTCAGCTAACTTACTTTGTGTTTCATGTAAGATAAAAATGTATCCCACCCTAATATAAGACAATTGACATAAATAACTCGAAAATGTGGTGGCAGATATAAAAAATTAATTGCTTGAGCTGGTGGCCAAAAAAACCACTCAACCTGAAATAAAAAAAATATTTAAAATTTCGAAAAATTAATTTCGAAAAAATTATATACCATATACATAAATGGAAATTTCTGTTTTAACTCTCCTAAACAGTCGCCGAGTGACTTTCCTTCCATTTGGCCCGTACCTGCAATTGCAAATGAATAAATGACTAAATTCGAAATCTCTTTTTCTTTATTACCTGTAAAAAATAAAAGTAAGAAAATTGGAGACGCGATAAGTTGATCAGCGAATACTTTCTTTACCACCACTCTCTTCTCATGTCCAGGCCAAAATATGTCCAATCTCGTATACCAGAAATGCACAACTGGGCCTAGTGCAATGCCAATTGCAAACATCCGACCTAAAATAAATGTAAAAAAATAATTATATGTATTAATTTGAGGTAAAATTAGTGTGATGGTTTTTTTAGGTACTAACTCATTCTGTGCCAGTCGTATTTAAAATTTTCTTTATGTTTATATCGGTCTACAGTCTGTTGGAAGGCGTCTGCAGTCCCCATGAGCACGCCGCTGGTTATTGTATTCGTCAGTATTAAGTATTTACCAAACAATTTGTGTCGTGTGGGTTTTGGTTTAACCGAAAAATTACGAACTAAACTGTGCCACCGCATCATTTTTTTTTTCAAGAGAAAAGTAAATGAAAGAAACCCATCGGCTATTTAATTCAAAAATTCATTTGCTGCGCCATGTTAGTGCTAAAATAAAATCGTCCTAACTGAAGGACTGTGTCACATACATTATTTTTGTTACGGTTGTATTGTTGTAATTAAATAATGCAAAAACCGCGATTAAAATGGTGGAAATATTTCAGATTTTTTAAAATTCTTTTATTTATTTTTATTTTTTGATCATTAATACATAATGATTTCATGTGTTGCTTGGGGATCGTTCTGGATTTATCGCTTAGAGCTCGGTAGAACTAAAAAGTGAATTGAAATTTTGCAATGAGTTGCACTGCACCTTTCTTGCCCTGATTTTGCTCTGACTCATGATAAGCATTTTATCTGATAATAAATCAATTCCGGGCAATTATTTGACAGAAATTATCTCATACACTTGTCTTTTCCAATCCTTTGTTTAAAAGTTTAGATCAATCACGATAAAATCTGGCCTGTTTGCGACACCAAAGAATACTTTAATTGTGATGTTTTATTACTTTTATTAATTTTCTAAATTTAGTTCTTTTCAAGAGATAATTTACACGCAATATTTTTAATGAGAATTTTTTCATGAAATTTTAATGAAATGTCGGATGGAACCTAAATATTTGAAGGAAAAAAAAAACAGCTGTGGGTTGATGGTTGTCTTTTATTTAAAAAAAAATTAGGTTAGGCTCCAACTCCTTACTTAAATCCAACCCCAAGTGTTAAAAAAAATTATTTTTTTTTAAATGAAAGAAGCTTGAAAAAATGAATAAAATGATGGGGTCAAGTTTGCATGTGATCAGCATTTCAAATTAGTAAGGACCGCTTTGTTTGTGCAATTTTTGGCTTGCGGAAGTGAAAGCTTTCTTTTCCGTGATGTTTAATTTAATTGAGTTACCTAATCCTTTCAAATACCTCGATCAGTGATCTGAAATTATTTTGAACCAGAATGGAAGTGAAAGTCATCAAACAACTAGACTGCGAAAAACTGGTTTTTCTCAGGAAAAGACGAAGAAAAAAAATAGAAATTAACTAATAAATAATTACTTAAAGTGTAAATATTTACAAGATGCTAATTGGATAGAGCAATGAAGTAATTCATGCGAGAAACGAAAGAATGACTGGGTTAGCGAGGCAAACGAAAAAACCAAACGACCTCCCTCGGACCTCATTTCGATTTTAACTTCGGGGTGAAACGCTGTGATGTTCGAGTGTCTAAAGGTAGGACTTCTTTGTGTCACATTCATTTTTATTACTTCATTGTGTAAGTTACAATTGTTTGACCTGTTTTATTTCTATTTATTTTTTACTTTATTTATTTACCAGTAGTTAATTATAAAAATCAAAATTAATGTATTTTATTATTTTCCGTTTTTATTTTTTATTTTAAAAATCAATATAATTAATTTATCATAACTATTCTTATGTCTATTCAATAGGCGTCCTTTGAACCGAAATGAATTCCTTTCATAGAAACTTGATATCACAGATACACAACGTGTGTAACGGCTCGGAGTTAATTACTCCAAATTGTTGGCCCGATCCAAATTGTTGGCCCGATTCAAATAGTTGGAATTTCTACGTGCTAATTGCGATATTAGGGGTAAGTGAATGTGAACCAAATAAGTTTTATTAGAAAATACCCAGAACCCGGAAAAGTAATTCAGTTATTTTGTAATAATGGTTAGCTTACGTCATGCTAGGTTGCAATACATGGTAAAAAGGGGGATAAAATGAGGTCAGTGAGCACTACACAATTTTTTTTTTTGTTTTTTAGTAAATAAAAAAAAAAATTAAAAAAATAGTAACTTTCAAGAAAACCTTCTTCACAAATCTTATTAATCTTTCCTTTTTATATTTTTTGAAACAGGTGATATTTTTCACTCCATTGTGGTCATTTCTTTTGATATATTCGCATCTGCCGTCAGCCATTGTCTACTTCATAGCACTAACTATCGCCAAACAATTTCGTATCAGTTTGGATGACTATGATCAGTGGCAGGCCATTCGCTCGTTTATCGCCATTGTTTGGTGCAGTATTGGAAAGTGTTGGCACGGTAATTATTTCTATTTACCAATCTCAATTTTTGAAAGACTAACTTTCGTCCTAACTTTAATGTACTACGTATACTTTTATAAAATTTTATTTGATCTAATAAAGCGTATCTGCTGTTAGCACGGCAGCGCAGCACAGGGGCAGCTCGATACACATTTTTCGTATTCTTACTCAAATGTCTTTCTGCTGCAATTTTAACCCAAAGTTAAGCTATATTTTTATTTCATTGCAATGCTGAACAGTGTACTATTGTTCCAGTAAATTTTATGCCCTAAATGAAAACAAATTCGCAAATTGTCGATGTTTTATGACACCTGGGAGAATGCTATGAGTTACATGTCATGATGCTGTGATGTGAAGGTTGCGTCAAGGTCTTAAAAATGCTATTTTGAAAACGTGCATCATAAATCAAATTTATGTTAAAAATATGCTTCATAAAGAGTAAATAAAAACACAGAGTATTTTACGATGTTGTCGTTTTATAATTGCTTAATTATTTATTTATTAATTTAGGTTATACTATTAAGGGATTAGAAAACATTCCGAATAAAGGACCGGCGATATTAGTTTTCTACCACGGAGCGTTTGCGTTGGATGCTTATTTTCTTTGCGCCACATCCATGCGATTAAAACTGAAAAAACGATTTTTGAGGGTAGTACTACACAGATCCTTTGCAACACTCAAAGGTAAAAAGATTGTGTAAATTTTGTTTATTTATTCTTTTGTGCATGTTTTTTTTTTCTTTTGTGTTTTTTGGTTAAATGTGTTTTTACATTCTCTACAGTTTCCATTTTTTCGTTTTGTTTGTGGCTCTTTTCTACTGTAAGCGTTATTCTCGTGTAGAATTTTTTTTTTTTAAAAATTGACTAAAACGAATGTGTTTTTTAATTTATTATTTATATTTCATCTCCAAGGTTGGCCATATTTTCAACAAATCGTTAATGTTGTGCCTGGTACGACTGAATGTTGTGTGAATGCCCTGAATAAGGGTGACATTGTTCTAGTGGCTCCGGGAGGAAGTTTAGAAGCGTTACTTAGTGACCATGAATCGTATAAAGTTTGTTGGGAAAATAAACTCGGGTTTGCTCGTGTTGCCATTCAAGCGAAAGTTGTAAGATCTCGATTACACATCTTATTTCAGCCTTAATTGATTTGAAAAATTACCTTTTTGCAGCCAATAATTCCAGTTTTTACTGAAAATATACGCGAAGCATACAGAGTGCCATCATTACTAAGATGTAAGTATTACCAACCAAATATCTGCTGCCTCGAGATTACTATTTTTTTCTCTGACAAAATTTTGGATTATTTTCCAGCAATATTTATCTTTTTGCATAACAAGTTGCCATATCCAATTCCTCCTGCGTGTGGAGGGTTTCCTGTTAAACTGACGTTAGCAATTTTGTATTATAATTTTTAAAATGCGTTAATACTTGTATTTTCACAGTACACATATTGGAAAGCCAATTTTATTTGATAGTTTATGCACCCCTGAGCAATTAGCAGCTAAAGTAAGTTCAATACATAGTTCCAATGTCGTTTTTGAATAGTTTTTTTTACACACAACAAATGCTGATTATTTTTTCAGACATCAAATGCAATGACTGAATTGATTCAGCTAAACCAGAGATTACCTGGCTCCATTTGGTTAGCGGTAAAAGACCGGTGGACCCCAAAAAATAAATGTGAAGTACAACAGTGAGTAGATTGGTATATGTGTCACATTTCTGAAGTTTACATTTTGTAATAAAGATATTGATTTCATTTTAAAAGAAATGAAATGATGGTTGTAAAGATTATTTATTTGAGGCATGGTAACATTATGCATAAACCTGTACACAATATTCAAGGCATTTTCTGATTCCAATACATTACACATTGCAAAAGATTATATCTTTAATTAGTGGCACCATATCGTTTATCTTGATAAATCCAAATATATATTAGAATTTTGTAAAAAAACAAATTTTGTACAATAGTATACCTCTTGGAGAGTGTCTTAATGCAGTTTTTCTACTTGCATGCCCTTTAGAATCTTCTGTTTTGTCTTTTGTGCAAATTACTGCAATTACTTACGGAATTGTAGAAAAAACAATTTGATTACTGACTTACTCTCGGTGAATCTCTTGAGTTACATGTACATCCGATTACTATGCAAGTTATGATTGCAACCCCAATCAAAGTTGCCAGAAGGCAAAAAATAATAAGGGATGTGTTATCTTCATCGGCTGCTACAAATTATCAGTAGAACGTGGCCTTAGTTTATGAACTGAATCACTTATGACAGATTTACTAACCATTCAAATAAGAAAATTCTACATTTTCTGGATTCGGTGGTACTGGAACTGCTTCTGCAACCGCCATTTCTAACTATCTAAACAACACACTCTGCTATCACTAACAAATTGCACATGGAGCCCTAGAATCAAACTCAAAATTGCATACTTTTAAAGATTTTCTTTAGTACCATCAGTAGTTTAGTTGGGGCTAAATAAATAGCAAATATGGTTATATATTTTTGGTTATATAAGTGTAAAAGTTTTCTACACCGCCATCAGTACAACAATTACACACACAAAGCAGTATTATTGTTAATATTTACAATCGAAAACTTTTGATGGGTAATAACCATATTTATTTACGCTTTTGAGCATTTCAAGCCCAATCAATGCCCTTTGGTCAGCGTTTCAGCGTGACGAATGGGTGGTTGTGAATTTCAGAGGTTCAGCACGTGAATGGATAATGATTATTGTCGACATGAATGTGGGTTCAGGTGTTTACGCTCTAGATAAATTGTGAAAGTATTACATTTTGGTATTGCTGAAATAAAATTGATAAAGAATGCTGTTCGTATGTACATTTTAGAGTATAAAAACAAATAACGAAATTGTTCGTATGATTTTTCTTTATCAAATTGCTACGTTCAACAAACTAGCGAAACAAAAATTCAAATATTTAATAATGGCAGTCAATCATCGACTGATATCATTTCATTATTATATCAATTTCTGATTTTGTACTACGTCATGCAAGATCTATTGTTACTATTAACAGGCTTACGGCGAAAGACATGCAGTCTAATGCCAAGCTTAATGAAACATCTAGAATTACAAGATTGTGGAATATTAATCAGTAGAAAAACATTATTTTTGACAATTACTTTGCTTTCGTGTTTACCATTTATTGTGATGGCTGCACCACAGAATACACTGAACTGTGACCTGGACAATTCCAATCAAACAAAATGCAATCAACAAACAAAAACTGATTACGTCATGTTGGATTACGGTGTACCTGATCCAGATGGAACTCAGTTTCTTAAGTGCCGGTATGGACCATTTAACCGAGAACAACACAATTCATTTTCTTGCGCCAGAGATACGTGTAGCAACGCTCGAACACCAACTGTAAACCTTATGGCAATCGTTGTTTCATTATCGGTTCTTGTTTTATCCATTTTGAACGCATGTCCAACATTTCCATTAAAATAACCACTAAAAGTCGTGTATATACCTTTTGTAATATAAGTAAAATTCATAAAATTGTTACAATTTGCATTCATATTGTATTCAGCGAATGAGATGGCTTTTTTTTTTACGTCATACTGAGTAACTTCATTATTGGCATTAAATAATGCATGCTCTCGTGAATACAGATTTCATCTTGTAAATTCCAAGTAGGAGAGAATGAAATTCACGATAAAAGGCTGGACTTTTCTTGTGATTTTGTTTTTGAATCATTCACTGCAAAGTGTGATGTCTATTCAGCAATGCTACCAGTGCAACTCGTACGAGCTTTTTGATGGTGCCGATTGCGAAGATGTCAGCAAACTTAAACGATTTCGAAAAAATTGCACCGAAGAAGCCAATGTTACATCCTCGGAACCAGAAGGAGACATGATCGCCACAACTCTTGCAAGTGCTAATGTCACAGAAGACGAAGCTCCGGCAAGAAGTGATGATGAAGGAGGAGTTCGGCGCAAGAGGCAAGATGATGATGCCGATGCCACTACTGAAACAGATACTGAAATCGATGAACCTACCACGCCCGCGAAAGCGTCAATTGAAAGCAAGCCAAAAATAAAAGTTGCTGTAGGATGTCGGGTGATGCATCAATGGGTCGAAGTGAATGTGAATAAAGCCATGGCTCATAAACGTGTAATAAGACAATGCTCTTTCACGAAGAAAAATAAAGATGAAGCGGAGGTTATCAGGGCGAGTTTTGGATCTAGAATTCAAGTGTACACGTGTTACTCTGAATTGTGTAACCGAGCAATTACTTCAGTATGTGCAAATTGTTTAATATTAGTGTTGGTTCTTTTCCCACTTGCTGCAATTTTATGTTTTTAATTTTATCGTGTTTTGAAATTGAAATTGTTGATTTGAAGAAATAAAGAAATTTGCGCAACAGTTTTTGCAATTTTTTTTTTTTTTTAATTTAAAAAAAAAAACAATTTCCTAATGATAACTCAATTTATATAAATTGAATCGATAAATAAATTTGAATTTAGTTCAAATGATGTTCATTTCCGTTGGATTATTATTTCCCTTCGTGATTCCATTATTTTCAACAACACTTCTTCTTGCAAGCAGTGATGGTCAATTTACAATCGCAAAATTCCCAATTGACCGTACATGGGTCGACATCGCATGGTATTTCGTACTTTTCGGTAAAGTTATTGCATCCGTCGCATTTCTTTCCCCGCACTTCTACTGACATGTCGCACACTTTAACACACAATTCATTAGCTTCGAATTCAGGAACGTCAACAATCACAGTCCAAGCTGCAGGAGAATTGCAAACATTACCTCTCTTTTTACTACCACATCTGAAATCACAAGTCTTATTATTATCACGATGTAATAGTAATAGTAGGCGTTTTTAAGGGTTAATTTCACAAATTAAGTATTGCTCTATCTATAACTTCTATTTATTTTTACCCAGCCATCACAACGAAATTTCTCGCACGTAAAAGATATAGTTGAAGTTTTTTTTTTCAGTTCGTATGAAAACGAACTGGAATTTCCTTCAGAAGGAAAAGAAAATCAACGGATTTAAAACAACTATGAGAAGCCTGTTCTAAAAAAAAATATCAAAAATTTCCATAGCAACATAAATTTAATCATTACTGCATTGTTGTTATCACTTTTGTGACAGAATTTCGCACGAGGAAATTTAAATTCATTGTTTGGCCGCAATAAAACTGTAAATACGATTTCCAATTTGTATTAGGAAAAACTTAGCAACGAAAAACTTAGTGTAGTGCATCGCAGCAAAGTCCCAGGGGCAGCATTTTCTGAATTCTGAATCCCAAACATACGAAACCAATTAAGTTATTTTTACTACACAAATTATACCAGGTGAAATTTATTAATCATCAAATTACACAAATGCACTGATAATGCGTGCCTATAAATTACTCCAATCTATTGGGTCTTTACCGGTTTTCATTAGAATTTCATTTGTTTTTGAAAACTGTTTACACCCAAAAAATCCTTTGCTGGCAGTTTTAGGAGCCGGGTTAGCTGCCGTTAAAACGAAATGCTTTTCCTGTCGATAAAAATGTATCAATAATAAATTGGTTTATGTAAATAATTTTATTCAATCCAAATCCACCTGATTAATTAATTCCGCTTTCTCCTGCAAGTCTGGTCCCCAAAGTAAGAACACTAGTCCGTCCATATTGTTGTTGAGCCAATCGATTACAGCATCAGTAAACGTCTCCCAACATATAATTTTGTGAGCATTTTTGTTATCTGCTCTGACAGTTAATCTGACATTAAGCAACAAAACCCCTTGAAATTAAATTAGCAGATATAAGTTTTCATCTATTTATGTAACTTTCGTCTCGTCACCTTGATGTGCCCATCCACTTAAATCACCATGACTTGGAGTTTTAAAATCACTAATGTCTGAGCTTAATTCACGAAATATGTTGAGTGCACTAAAATAAAAATAAATTACATTAAAAATAGAATCAAAAAGCTAGCACAAATATATCAAATCATACCTCTGAGTAGCTAAATACTCCTTAACAACACTGTAAGCCAATCCTACAAAATAATGAAAATATAAGAAAAACATCAAAACATCACAAAAAGTATGATGAAATGCAGGGAAGTTAAAGGGAAGCTGCAAGTGTCCAGAGTTTCTGGCTAGCGCGCTCTGTAGTCAATAACTTACAATTTTCACAAAAAAATTCATTTTTACCATTTGAACGGACATCCAAATGAGATGGTTGCCTTCCAAGGATTACAACCTTCACCTAACACGCAATTGAATCAAATAAATGCTTTGAATATATCAAAAGCAAAAATTATCTTTACATTGCGAATATCACATTTTGTGGTCCAGTTATACATCAATTCCGGGGGTGGATAAACAGTATGCATTTTCTTTTCTTTTGTTAGATAAAAACTGATCTGAAATTTCATTAAATTAAGCTGTTTATTTTTAATGAAGTTTGCACAAAACTTGCCCTTCGAAAATACGGTTTACTGAACTCTGGTTCGAGTGCTTTAAACCACGAAACTCCTATTTTGCTATCAACTGCTGGAACTGTTTTACACAACTGGTCAATTCGTTTGGCTGTTCGTTCTCTTTCGATCTGGAACAAAGCCTCGTCTTCGTAAATAGGATAAGTCGAGAACTCACATCTAGCTCCTTTAAAAGTGTCGGGCGTTCCTTTCACTTTCGACTGAAAAGGTATAATTAAGAAGAAAAAAAAAATTAAGTAGCTACAAGTCAAGAACCTGATTTGCCAGCAATTTCACTTCAGTTTGGGTCCCTGTGTCAAAAGTTTGTTTCTGGAAAATTTTTATCGTAGCAAAGTAGTTAGCCATTTTAACTCGGTTGGGCAAGGTCACTTGCCCTAATGGGTTTACTTGACTAGGCATTGTATAGCAAAGAAGGAGCTATCAATGCAGATTTAGGCCTATAGCGATCATGAAATCAACACTACAGTACATGCTCCTACTTTTGCTCATTTTTTGTTAAATTTCTAAATCTGTAATAACGGAAAATAAAATATCCATATTTTCATGTTGGTTGCATTTTAGTCTTATATTTCTTTAATCGATGATCGCGCAATTGTTTCAAAAATATATTGTTAAATTTAGAAAAAATTGACGAACCTATTAACCATTCTGTGCGTTTGGATAGTCTAGAACTAATAAATACGCGGTAATTCGGGTTTAACTCTGTTTATTAGCTTTAGGGACAATGAAACGTTGGCACTTGGCAGTTGACACATCTCTAAAGGGTTGTCCCCGCCATCTGATTTGTATTGTCATGATTTGTTAATTTTAGGATTTCTAATTTTGGAATTGCTGGATGTCGCGTTTCTGGTTATAATTTTAATTCGCTAAAAAAGATTGATGAATGAATCACGTCGTTTAAAACAAAATTTAATTTTTTTTATGTTGTAGATAGTGAAATCTTACAACAGACGTTCTTCGCAAGTACCCAATTTTATAACGTATACCGTCCAGGTAATGACAGACCGTTTAAAAAAACAGCTTTTAGCGCTTTTAACAACCGATGGTTGCGAAATCAAGTCTGAGGAAGGTCCAGATGGTCTTGAAATAACTAGTTGTTTTAAGCACGTGAGTCCACATAAGGGGAAAGTTCAGGAAAACTTCTGAGCGGTGTTTATAAAAAGAATTGTAACGTGCTTTATCATTCGAAAACTGGAGACAAAATATGTCAAAACGGTGCTTTCCACTCTTCATTAATTTACCACATCGTGGTTTGACTCTGTTTTTGTTATGTTATGAATAGTGTGAAACTTTGAGGGCGTTAAAACAATAAATTCATGAACAGCAACTCAAAACAAGACGGGGCGCCAAGATATAAATGTTGAGGAACCGTTAAAGGAAAATGTGAGAGATATTGAATTTTCTAGGATTAAAAGTTGATATATTTATTTCGTGTTGAAAATTAAGCCAATTCTGGATGAGGTAAAAACGTGAGTTTATTTTTATTCATTTTTTTTAACCTTTTAAAAAAATATATATTTAGCGCTTCGTTTTGCTTTATTTATTTTACATTTGAGTAAATACATGAAAATTGACTACTTTTAAATAGCCTTGTCACATTTGCTAATGACATTGACCTTTATTTGCAGCTAATTCCAATCATTCTATTACAGTCGTTACATCTCCATTTAAAATTTTATGTGAGCACAAAAATACACTTTATGTGTATAACATAAGACTTATGTAAGTTTATGGTCAATTCTGAATTTTAAGGAAATCTAAATAAATAGTACAATTAGGAAATCTTATCCAGATTTCTCGTTGGTTTGGAGTAAAAAAAATACGACTTGCCCAATTTTAGTAATTTTTTGATTGCAGAATCATTTTAGCATGGAAAATTACCAAATGTTTCTGCAAATTTAGATTCATGAAATTTGATTGCGTCATGAGTTTGGCACCTTAAAGTTTTCTCATAAATTTAATAACACATGATGGTATCCAAGAATTTTAACTTGGTATAATTTTATCTAATCCTATTTATAATTTCCTTTGGGGTTTAAAATATTGGTAAACAAGTTTCTGTCTAAAAAACCAAAACCATTTTTAAAAAAAAATTAAAAACTCGTCAAGAGTCAACGACTGACGAAAGTTTTGTTGTTTTCGCCACTTCAGAAGCCGAAAATAATTTATTTGAAAGTCATTTTGAAGCTAACGATTCACTTTGTTTATGCACGACTATTTTCTCAACTGGGATTCTCTCTTCTTACTAATAATGACTCACGAAAAGTTTAAAGTCTTATTTTTAGACGCAAACTGTTCCTAAGCACCTGATGATGAGTTCTATCAAGGAAATACTTCACGCTGTCATCGTTCCATCACAACAGCATTATGTTGTCAGACTAGCATCGATAGAACCCTTAAGTCCTCATCGAAGAAATACTAATTATGAATCTAGGTGAAGGCCAGATTGTCAACAAAAACCCGAGCCAACTCGTGCCAAGAAACATTCCAGCCCAGCGCAAAATTAGATATGTGACTCGCGGGTGGTTTCACTGGCCATGTTGAGCTGTTCAGTTGCTATGGTGAAGGCTGAATTCGAGATGATCATTGACACTGGATTTTTCTTTTGGCGAAATTTCAAATAGGAAAAAGAGGAGGTTCTATACTTCACTTTCTGTTTAGTTTCTCTGCACGTCATCAAAGCTGAAAGTTTATTTGACTTGGATTACATCCTCACAACGCCAGATGGTATCCACAGACTAATTAGGGTGTACGCATTGCAAAGCTCACTCTAAACCGTTTACCACGTAAAAACAGTTGCGGAATTAGTTTATTAAGTGCACCAAATCTGGTACAGTCAGCATTAAAATGAGCACAAGGCGTCGCGAAGACAGTATTTGGGCAGCACCACCGTTGGAATCACTTAATTTAGTGCCTGGCTACGAATTCGCGACATACGATGTATCGACAATTGTTCCGCCGCCACGTGAAAACAAACTGTCTACAATCAGCGAATTTAAGAGAAATGTTAGCAAGTAAGTCCCCTTTGATACGCAAAATCGAAATAGCACGTTTTATTCATGATTTCCTTACAGTTTCAATGCACTTTCACTAAGTTTAGAGTCAAAAAAGTATGCAAACGCTCACATCGCATTGCGATTTAATATTCATTGATTTTATTTTGTTTAGAATGATACAAATAAACGAAAATGAGGCTACGCAAGCATTAGCATCTCATGTGAGAGGTCATTGTTGTTATGGTGATAAGCCAGTGCGGGAAATGACATTATCAAAAATATTGTGTTCCTCCACCTTTCATGTAAATCTTTTTTTTTATTAAACATAGAATTTGTGTGTGAAACAATAAAAACGTTTCATTTTCAGTACAAACTGGAAACATTTACTGAAAAGCGTCAAATAGCTTGGTCGTTTGAGCCATACAACGGTGATGATTTTGGTACAACATCAATTGACTATCCTCCTCAGCCGTGGGAAATCGATGTGCCACAACCGTCCGTTTTCGTCAATCGTGTAACACAATTAGAAATCCCAAGCACAGCATCAGTTAAAGTTTGCCATACATGTATGGGTAGTGGCAAAATGATAGATTTAGCATGCCATGGACAAGGCCAAGTATTTAAAAGACGAAAATAAATCATAAATACAGAGAAAATATTGTACGTTTATGTTTATCTAGATTCAATGCACTCATTGTCACGGAGAAGGACAAATAGTTCACTTATCTGGATACAGGGAACACTGTTCGGTTTGCCAAACTAAAGGAGTTGAGAAGTAAGATTTAAATTAAAAAAAATTTGTGACAATTTTTGACGCACATTAAACTACATTTCAGATGTTATAAATGTTCCGGACTCGGGTATCACGTGTGTAAAACTTGCGCCGGAAGAGGCCAAATTAAAGTGTTTATTCGACTTACTGTCGCTTGGACAAACCACATAGACGATCACGTTTCTGAGAAAACCGATTTACCTAGTAAATTAGTGAAGAGAGTCAGTGGACATTTAATTTTAGACGACCAACAAGCAAACGTAAGTCAAAAGTTTAGCAGTGAAGCCCAACAGCGGAAATATGTAAAATGCTTTATTTTCTTCCTTCAGATGTAACATTCATAAATTCTTAATTTCTTATTTCAGGTTTGTCCGATCAACCATTTCCCAGACATTACAGTGAATGCAGCATCTGAGCAATTGCTACGCCATCATGCCGAGAAATTTAAAGACGAGCGAATAATATTGCAGGTAATAAGAAAAACAGTATTTATAGATTTGACTGTGAAAACAAAGGGATTTCCGGTGTGTATTTATTCTAGCGGCATCAAGTACGTTTAGTGCCAGTTAATGAGGTTAACTACAAATGGCGCGGAAGACCATTCAAATTTTATGTTTATGGGCACGAGAAAGAAGTTTATGTTCCTGATTATCCCCAGACGTGTTGCTGGGGATTAACAGATTGTGTTATTGCTTAAAACACGTGACATTTTACTTGTTTAGTAGGCTGTGCTCATTTCTTTACTTATCACGTCATCTCAAATTATCATACTAGATTGATTGTCTGCGATTATTTGAATGTGAAATCGGCTGGAAAATTTATTTATTTATTTTATGTCTACTGTTTAATCAATAGATTGAAGTTTAGATCTGCTGAAACAGCCGGAGTTTAATTTTTACAGTGCATCAAACAAAAAAAACTTTTAAATGTGCATGGATATTCCCAAAAAAAGATACATGTGTGAATATGTAATGTACATAGCCTTCTTCATCGTCATGAAATAAACAAAACAAATAAATGAAAATAAAATAAAAATAGCAAAATGAATCGTTATTATTATTTTTCTTCAATATTTCTATTGAGCCGTTCTGTTTTCTCGTTAAATTCCAAATCAACAGCGCTAATGTCGATTCATTTCGAATTTAGCTTGATTTAGCTTTTTTGGCTTCTTTGACCAGTAAATTCTCCTCTTTTAAGTCGATCTCTGCAATGTGGAAGATCATTGATGAGTCATACCTGAAATAGTTACTAATTAAAGTGTTTTCGAAATATTTGAACAAACTATTTTCATATCTTACTCATCACTACAACCATTACGTGTGAAGAGTCACGTTTGCCTCATCACTACAGAATAACACAGAATAACACAGAATAAAATATATAAAAATAAAAATAAATAAATGGTAAAGCATGAATTTTATTTGTACAGTTTTTGAATGTTTGGGAAATTTTACTCATTAAATTATGTAAGTTTTCTTAGTTTTATAAAATTCTGTTTATTTATTATAAACTACTTAAGCTTGATATTTTCTAATACAAATTGGTTTGTGCAAGGAGGGTAAAAGTAAACAAAACCAAGTCAAATATAATAGAATAAAAGAAAAGATGGTACTTGCAACAATTTCCTGATTGTTTTCGATTATTTTATAATTCCGCACACAAAGGTTTAAGAGCGCTTCGAATGGTCATTGTGTTGTAACTTCTGGGTGGCTCAGTTGGTAGAGTGCCCGTCTGGCAAACAGGCATTGCCGGGTTCGAATCCCGGCTAAGCACTCTCCACGAAATATATAATTAGTGTTGGGTGCGGTACACCCAACGTGTACCCCGGTACGCGGTACCTAGAACGGTACCGCAGTCCTGGTACGTGGTATACTGTGTACCGGGGGTAAAACGCAAACGTCGAATACACATAAACACACATAAACATTCAATCCAATCAAACAAATGAAATGAAATGGCATTAAAAATCGGTTAAAAACTGATTAAAAATCGGTTAAAACAAATAAAATGAGATGAAATGAGATGAAATGAGATGAAATGAAATGAAATGAAATGGCATTAAAAATTGGTTAAATACCGATTAAAATAGGTTAAAAACCAATTAAAACTGAAAAAAATTATTAAAACCATAAAAATTCAAGTTTTTAACCTATTTTAATCGGTATTTAACCAATTTTCAATGCCATTTCATTTCATTTCATTTCATTTGTTTTAACCGATTTGTAAACAGTTTTTAATGCCATTTCATTTCATTTCATTTCATTTGTTTTAACCGATTTTTAATCAGTTTTCAACCGATTTTTAATGCCATTTCATTTCATTTGTTTGATTGGATTGAATGTTTATGTGTGTTTGACATTTGCGTTTTACCCCCGGTACACAGTGTACCGCGTACTGGGACTGCGGTACCGTTCTAGGTACCGCGTACCAGAACCGGGGTACACGTTGGGTGTACCGCACCCAATACTAATTATATATTTCGTGGAGAGTGCTGAGCCGGGATTCGAACCCGACAATGCCTGTTTGCCAGACGGATACTCTACCAACTGAGTTACCCAGAAGTTACAACACAATGACCATTCGAAGCGCTCTTAAACCTTTGTGTGCGGAATTGTAAAATAATCGAAAACAATCAGGAAATTGTTGCAAGTACCATCTTTTCTTTTATTCTATTATATTTGACTTTGTTTTGTTTACTTTTACCCAGTGCTGTTTTTGTAAAAAAAAAAAAAAAAGGTGGTGGAATTCTAATAGAAAAATATTGTTTTTTGCAATTTTATTATTCTGTGTCATCACCTAGACTGAGTCAACTTACATCTATACAAGTAAAACAATAAAAGAAATCATTATGCTTTGCAAAAATATAAAATAAAATAGTATTTGTTTTAATGATATTATTCTTACTCATCGTTTTGTTCGAAAAACAATCATGTCTTGCCTAATTAATTCAAGTTTGTTCTTGTTTACGAAATAGGATAAGGATATTAACCTTGCGTCGCCATTTTGTGGTTGTCATGTCAATTGTAAACACCTGGCGGGTTTGCTTCGGCCTGGCAACGCACACGTACTCGGAATAAACTAGATGAGACGAGAATAAAAAATAAAATTATTAAAATAAATCTTCCAATAATTTTAATTAATAGAAAAAATTAAAACTTAAAAAAGAATATTAAAAAGTGCAAAAATTCTTGTTGATGGTTCGTAGTTTGACCGAGAGATGGCAGTTCCTTATTTTTTCCCGAAACAAAATGGTGTTTTTAGCAAAGGATTTTCGACAGAAATTTGTTTTCATTCACAAAATAAACATTACATAACCGTACAGTACTGCGCCGTACCTTAAATCCCGATACATTTTAATTTTACTTTTTTTTTAAATGTTAAAACCAATTAAAACTAACAGATAATATTCAATTTACCGCATCCTCAGAACAATTAAAAAATTCCAAATAAAATTGATCCACAAAGCTATAAATCCAAACAAAACAAAATAAAAAATAAAAACACATTTAAAACAAGCGCCATAAATGAAAAGTAGTTGACACGCTTACCACGAACGTTGTGATTGGCGCATTACCGGGAAGAATTGATTGGTCGAAGGTTGACGCTCGAGCGAGGTGAGCGAAGCGCGAAGCCAAGCCCGTTTGCTAGTTTGCTGCTCCTGTCCTGTTATGGTCGCTGCTTGGCTTTGGGTGCCGTATCAGTGAGAGTGTACCGTCTGATTTCTCGCGATTCACCAACCCCAGCATTCTTCTATCAACTTGATATGGTGATATTTTACATCTCCTGAACCTATCAGACTGAACTTTAAACAAACTTGATCATCCTTGTCGTCCTGAACTTCAACTTGCCAGATCATGAAGGTTAGCGGTGCCCGTGCGTGCACTTGGCGGCGGCTCCTTGTTCTCACTACAGGTAAGAAATTCGATTATAAAGTTCGCTTAACGCGTGAAAATCATACACGAACGAAGCTTAAAATTAAGAAAAACACCTATTTCTATCATCTTTTAGTGAAACTCATCCACAGGTGGGTTCCACTTTCAAATTTTTGGCTTAGTGACAAAGCGAGTACACAACAAGGTTGGCTGGCGTGGGAAGGGAAGGAAGGGAAACAGTTTAAAAGATAATTGCGACACACTTTAAATCTTGAAGTAGTATAACCAATTCTAAAGCTTCTATACTGGAACTTGAAAAGTTAGTTGAACTTTTCGATTTTTCATTGTCGCAAGTTTTGTTTTGTGTGCTGGATCGGTGATCTGTGCTGCGGGTTGATCAGATTCTTTGATTCAGACATCAAGTTGTTTTTAATTCTGTTATTAATTAATGATTATGTGGAACTAGAAATATGTTGACAAATATTCAGTCCCACAATTACTTACGGCTCATTTTATTTCACTCAAGGGCAATTTGGTCGGTTTTGAAATTACTTACTGCCAGCTACTGCCACATACCAATGTAATTGCCATTTTCTTGTGTTGTTGCAGAAAAACTAGGGTAAATTGCTCAGTGAGAATTTGAATTTAAAAAAAAAATTAATAAATAAACTTAACAGGTAGGTAATTATAGTATTATAAAGTTTGTGAGGAAGTTGTTTTTAACTTTGCATTTAACCTTTTTCTTATGGCTATATGTAATGCTTGTTTGTAATGTGTTGAAGGTTCATTGACCATCCATTATTATACAATAATTAAACCCTAAAAAGGTATATCCTTGAACCGAGTCTTGGTTTATCTGTTTGTATATTCAAGTCCTTGTAATTCAGTGCATATGTAAGAATTACTTTGTGTGACATTTTTCAATTGGACTTTTAATCAATCTCATTCATGTTATGGTTTTGTCTACTAGTATTAATTTCTTATCATTACTATTTAATAAATAAATAGTAATTTCTTATCATTACTATTTAATAAATAAATAAATAGTAATTTCTTATCATTACTATTTAATAAATAAATAAATAAATAAAATTCCAAAACAAACCACTCGAAAGGGTTTTGCTACTGGTTTTGAATGAGGACAAAAACAGAACAAAATTTTTTTTTAATAATTTTTTTTTTAAAGTTTGAAATTAACGTCTTTGTTTCTTTCTTTTTTTTTAATTTTTTCTTTTTCAAATTTAAAGTTTTCCTACATTAGTTGATCCAAGTGCAATTTTTATCTAGTCTCAGCTGAGAAATAATAAAACTTCCTGAATTTCTACTACGAAAAACACACCTTACAACCATTTCTTCACTAAATATGTCATTACTCATCACATCCTGACAAAATACCTTAACATGACTACACGACATGACCTAATTTAATCGGGCGAAATTCACAATTTAAAGGTCCGCTAATAATTTTCAGTTTTTGTCCCGATTTAAGCACAAAAAAAACAAAAAAAAAACACTGACCTCACGTGTCCCATTTTATAAGTTTAATAGTATACTCTGATTCATATTGATAACTTCGAAACAAATTTATTTACATTTTATTTACACATTTTACGCCATGACATATTGAATGGGGCTAGTGTACTGAAGGAAAGGAAATTGTGAGAAACGGAAAGACAGGATGAGTAATTGTATGTAAAATTATACTCATTTTCTTCGTCCACGACCGAAAACAAAAGAGATCTTGTCTCCTGATTAAACAGAGGATGCGCACTTCACTTTATCCTTTGTATACACACACTACTGTCAATTAAAATCGACGTCAAAACCAACCACCTGGTCACGTAAGTCGCACCAATAAATCAAAAATTTGATACCCTCTCTTTTTTTTCAAATTTTGACAGATATATACATATGCCGAGCAAAAAGCGTGGGAGTTAAGTTGGAGACCCTGAAAGGCATATTTTGTCAAAACCAGTGGTTGTTGCAAGTGGTTTTTACTTGAAATCGGAGTCCACTTTGCTCACCCCCATTTAGGATCTATGACGCACATCTGGGGTGTATTTTATCCCCTATAGAAATTATGTGCAGCTGCATCAGTTGTTAATTAGCGGCTGTTTGAACTTAGAATTTTAAATTGAATGTTTAGAAATTTAAAAATTAAAATTAATTTAAAAGAAAAAAAGAAATGTCTGGGAAAATGTTATCAAGTAATTCGGAGGGCAAAATTCCAAATAGATATCGTTCAAGGGTCCTCGGATGGCCTAAATTGATGATGCGAAACTGGGGGTTGATTTACATTACCACCCGGATTGTTAATTAAATAAATTTGGATATAATTACCATTTTGGCCGTGAAATTTTTCTTGAAAATTTTTTAAGACTGAAAAAAATTATCATTGAAAATTGCATTTCACTTAGACCTAATATTTGCATACAGATCAAGGTAGATATGTTGATGATAGAAAAACCGGTTACACGAATGTGATTAGAATTTTAAATGGGAAAATATTTTTTTTTAAATTTTATTTATCTAGATGGAAGAAAACTGAGTAGCCAACGGATCCAACCGTAGCGTAATAAATTTTCCAAACCTGCTTCGTACAATTTGTAAAACAAAATACTAAAACCCCGCAAGAATCGCACCAAAACCTCCTTTTCTCTTAATTTCTTCACTATCCCACGTGAAATGTTCATCGAAAGAATGTCGGGAAATGCCAATCCACCTTTAAGATGAAGAAAAAGTGGAATATTGGCTGTAATTTGTTGAAACCCGAGGCCGCGGGTCCCCGTCACACTTTCCAGGAGTAAAGGGTGTGGTTTGGCGCTGGGAGCAAAAGTGCAATTACATGTTCTCCGATTGCTCGCTGCTTAATGTTCTGATATGCTGCGTACCCGAGTCGAGTTTTGCAGTTTCGTCTAACATTTTTTTGCGTATAAATCCATCCGGATGAGGGTTCATTAAGTCGCACATCCTTTTACAACGTTTCGTATAAAGTAAATGTTTTTCGAGATTTATTCGCATTTAAAAATTAAAATACACGACCTTTGCAAACCCTAGCTCCATATTTATTACATGAACCTGCATACAAATAGCTGCGTTTGTTTTACCCTTGACACAGCTAGAGTTCAAAGGGCGAAATAGTGTTCAAGACCCGAGAGGTCAAGCTATTGTGACTGGTTGATTGTTTCACCTGAGGCCAGATGGTTTGGACTTTGGATGGTTCAAAATGGAGCAATTTTGCTGATACACCAACACGAAAGACGAAGAAAAAGCGTTTTGAAGTGTGTTTTTCAGGTTTGAAATTGTGTGGGTTTTTGTTCTTTCTGTTAGACGTGGCGCGGGCAGCAGGTGGCAGGTGGGACAGGTAAAACTCATTTTCTTGGAGCCCCTTCCTTCTGCCCTCTTGTAGTTTTAAAAGTCCCCTTCTGCACACCATCTGCTGCTAGGAAATTGAAAGGAGAGGAGCCTCGCGGTCGTCAGTTTCTTCTAAACTCGATCTGAATGCATCAGTGGCTCCAACACATCCAACACCTGGCTACCGTGAAATTTTCGGGAACAAAGAAAAATTTTATTTTTAAACAATTTTTTAATAATTTAAAATAAAAATAAATAAATATTATTTTTTATTTTTTTTTTAAATTTTTTTTTTTTTATTTGTCCAAATTGCAAAGTCACGACTTACAACTGGGCACACATGTTATTAGGATGGTGAATTAGGTTTCGGACGGCACGTTAAGGGTAAAGTTTAAAAGGTTAGGGTTACAATTGTGTGTTTCGTTTCAGGTTTTTCAAAGAAAGAAATTTATTTATTTAATTTGCTTATTGATTATTTAACGCGTTATTTATTTATTTATTTTTAATTTTTATAATTTGATAACGGTTATTTGTCCCGTGGTAAACGTTGTGAACGCAAGCAGCTGCGTGGAGGGAGCCTTGAGACTCGATGACATTGACTACACCGTGCTGTGGGAATGGGAATACTTGAGTGACCGTCTCGTGTGGGTGATTTGATGTCCCTGGCAGATCGCTTGGGGGCTTAATGAGCTCTTAAAATGCCGTTTTTTATGCATTAAGAGGAAGCAGGATAAAATGTATTGGCTCGAATAATGTTAGAACACTGGAATTAATTGGTGTTTTTTATTTATTTTATTTTTTTCGTGGTAAAGGGATCTTTAAACCACTGGAAAGAATATATTACATGTAAACATTTATTTGACTAGACAATAAAGTTTACGTTGTGCCTTGGAAGTGGGCGTTTTCGCCAAAGGGAAACTGACCAACAACTGAAAATGGTGGGGAAAGAGAGAGAGAGAAAAAAAGTCAAGTACCTACTTGAGACAAGAGGGAGTTCCGAACTGGTTGTCTTAGAGCAGGTTTACAACTCTGTTTTGGAGGAAATTCAAATTGTAAAATTTAATAATTAAAAAGAAATAATTTTTTTATTTTTATTGTTTTACATGGTTGAGTCTGCAAATCATTTTTAAAGTCTCCCCCAATGAGGAAAGGGGGTCTCGAAATACATTTTGTGATGGTATTGGTACGAGTAAGTTATGTGTGTTTTTCCAGTTGTCAGCCAGGTGTGGGAAATTGCGCGTGCTGATTTATGTTCAGATGTGTTGCATAAACAATTACGATCATACGATTATAATTCATATTTAAAACTAAACCACAAAACCCATCAACAGAAATACATCTCGTGCACTGCTCGCACCAGGACTCCCAACAACAACAAGAAAAAACCGTTGCCACATTTTATGTTGAGGGTAAGAAATGGGGTTTAATGGCGCAGACGTGACAACGGTTTTAAATCTTAAATTTTTTCGAAAAAATAAAGAAAATGCAGGATAGAAAGAAATTGTTGTATCGGGTTTGGTTTGAATTGATGAAAATTGCGATTTGGCAATGCATTGTGTGCAAATTTTAGAAGTTTTGAGAAATGTTCTTTTTGGGCGCGGTCATTGTATGTGAAGGATTTGCTCCGGATAAAGTAGTCAGGTAGTTTCAGGTCAGTTACTTCATTTTTTTTTCTTCTAATTTTGGAATAATGTTTATTGTTTGTGGTTTTTTAAAAACAAATTTTAACCCATTAACATGTAGCTAAAGGCGAAAAAATTAAGCAGAAAAGTGGTGATGATTACTTTTATGAATAAAATGAGTCAACGAAATCGTATCACTGAGGTTTCTGCCCTTTTGTGAATAATAACACAATATAAATATATAAGAGTAACAAGACGTAGTTCACACGGGGATGTTTCAACTGTCTCACTTTCTCACCAGTCATGAGAACCACCGAGCTGATTCTTCGGTTTAGTTTTTTTTTTCTTCTTAAAATAATTATGTTAGTGGAATAGTCCTCAGTTGAATTCTATTTGAGATTCGGCCAATCACAGAATATCAAGCGTCTAATGAAAACATTATGGGAACATAGCCATATGTGGTGAAGCCTTTGTCTTGAATTTGCACCAAGAAGAAGCTTTTCACACTGCTCTTGCTCATATCTTATCTAAGGTTCACTTTAAGGGTTGATAATGGTATTGGTATACAAAGAATGCTCAAATTCAAAGCTTTGTGGAGCACAAAGGTATTTTATGTGATGTTTATTCATGTGAATACTAGGAAAAACAATCTTAAATTCACAACAAAGTGTTTGCACAGATTTGGAGTTGAGGTCAAGTTTTTGTGGTAGTAAGGGAAACTGTTTTCAACTTTGCTGGTGATTATAGGGAAAGTACTGAGAGTTTGATGGGTGGATTAAAAAAGCATGGTCAGATAGAAATTGATGGACGGGTTGATTTGCCTCCACAGTGTTCAGCAATGGAAACGTGTTAACTGCGCAACATGATAACAGTAGAACCTAGACAGTTAGAATCTTGTTGATAAAAATGCTTAGGAAAGTTTACAAGATTTTTTTTATACATACAGTACATACATGTTAGCTGTTTTTATTATTTTTATTTTTTTTAAAAATTTTTTAATAGACAAAAGGTTTGTTTTTTATTTTTTTAAAAATTTTGTTGTGTGCATTTTTAAGAGACAAATCTTGATCAGATTTGGTTTGAGACAAAAGACTTGTATTGTGTGCTATTGTTTTCAAGTTTTATGTTCAAGGACTCTCCCAAGACTTTGTAATGGAACAAGGTAAACTTGAATGGCCTCTAGACTGGACTCTAGTTTCAGGTTTAGTCAAAGAAGCTAAACTGTTTTGTCTACTTTTACCATATCATTAGTTTCAAGTTGTAAAACGTGATCAAATTGTTTTATATACAAGGTACGTAAAATACAAGTAAAAAAAATATTTATCTGGCTAGAAATATTAAGACTAAAATGCAAAAGATTGAGAGATGCCATCTTTTTGTTCTTGTAATGGCAGGAAATTGGTATTTAAACTCTTATTACGAGGAAATGTGTTTATTCAAAACAAAACTTGGCAGGTAACAAAAAACCTTGTAAAGTTGACTCAATCTTTCTCAATGCAGATAATAACAGTTTCTTCGAACTTAAAGTAAACTTAAGTGACTTGAAATTAATACAATTATAATATGTGACTTAAATATCGGTCCTGCAAAACAGGTTCTAGTCAAAACTTTTACAATCAACAAACAATCTTCAGTAGTCACAATCTCAAAGTTGTCTCAATAAAATCAAAACAAAAGCAATGCACTAAACACCAAACAGCATTGCTACCATCAATATTGCTTCAGCCAATAGGGATCTTGCAGAATCAGGTTTTACTCATGTAGAACTCGCATAAAACTTCATTTCTATGTGTGAAAAGTGTACAAGTCAAACTCATAATTGAAATTCTGCAAGATCTCTAGTGAAATGGCGGCTATTGATCAAATTTAAATGCATGGTTTGATTTAAGTCTTTGTTTCTCCCAAGGGTGGAGTGTGTCTGTGTGAGGTCTTTGGACATAACCAATAATTTAGGATAAAATGAATATTTTTTTTTCTCATGAAAATGCTATCTATGTGGTAGGTCAATGAGATTTTTTTTGTTGAAGCATTTTTTGACTGCAGGACTTTGCGATGGTCAGGACTCAGGATTATGAGTTTGCATTTGTCGTTTCCGTTTGTGCAGGTGTAGTTGAATCCATAAGATCATAAAGGTTTCAAAGTTTAAGCAGGATTTAGCTGCAGGTGTTTTAAGTGCCCAGAAAATATCCTGTACGTGTCTTTCCATTTTTTCGTGACAAAAGATCCAGCTAAGTTTGTCTTGAAGATTAGGTTTTTGCAAGATTTATGAGCGGAGGACAGACTCGTATTTTATTAATGGTTTATATCCGAACAGGTAAAAAGAGGTGAGGTAAATGAACTGAGAAGTTGACGAGCTAAACAAATATGAACTGGTGGAACGACAAAAAGTTGTCAGGACAAACTTGCCAAATTAGTTTTTGTTTCGGGAAGGTTGTTTCTTAAATTAACTCGTGGAGCAAGTTGATTAGCTTGGAATGGTTTTTGCAGTTAGGAATGTTAGAAATTGCTTGAGCAAAGTGTAAAATGCAAGAAAAGAATGTTTATTCAATAAAGTTATTGAGAAAATGTTGCAACAAGTGAAAAAAAATCCAGTTTGAGGCAAAAGAAATAATAGATATTCTCAACTGGTTAGACCTGAATGAAAAAAAGACAAGAAGAAATGGAAAAGGGTGATTGCCACTAACAAGAAAGAAAAATTCTAAAGTCAGCAAGTACTCATCTAATTCACTTGATAAAAATCATATGAAAATCTTGATCAACATCCCAAAGGTTGGCCATTCCAACTTACCGTATATCTTCTAATAGCGATACGTTCCCCCAATACGTTTTCGATTCGAAGAAATACGGTATTTTGATTTAGTTTGATATTTAACGATTTATTTTGATTTAGTTTGATA
>JAQIXU010000163.1:0-55707 GCA_034701245.1 Strigamia transsilvanica
GGTCATTTTAGATATTGAATTTAGTCGTTTTGGTCATTTTAGATATTGAATTTAGTCGTTTTGGTCATTTTAGATATTGAATTTAGTCGTTTTGGTTAATTTAGACCCGTGTTGTAAAGGATACCGCGTTCAATAAGCATATTTACGGTATTTGAATAACGTTTCGTTTATTTTGGGAACTAAAAAAACGGGGTTTGCGAGCGTGGGCGCTAATAAATGATATCCAGAAAATTTCAGTCGTAAAAAAAAAAATTTTTGCTAGAAAAAAAGTGTTGTAAATGAGTGTGTAATGAATCATTTCGACTGTTATCTCATTAATTACACAGCGTTTACGAGACCACACAAAGTATTAATATTGGTTGATAAAGAAACCACTTGTTAAAGGAATTGGTCCGATGCCATTTGGAACTTTGTTTTTAGCCTGAAAATAGGACACAAAGTAAAAAAAAAAAAAAAAAAGTAGACAGATCCAAAACATTTCGTTATGCCTTGTCGCAACTTGATTCGACATTTGCGTGCACGTGTACAAAGGGTTCGATTGCAGAAAACACGCATCGTTTGGCACGCTCTTCTTCAAAGGCATTTCTGGACCTCAATTGTCAGTTTAACGACTTTGTTAATTTAAGAAAAACCCAATCAGTAAAATATAACAACAGTTTGATGTGTAATTGTGCTTGAATACTGAATAAAGTGCACCCTCCCAACACACAACTGGCTGCATGTAAACGTGTAATTAAATTTGATATGCCGTCACACTTTCCCGTCTAAAAGAATGAAAAACTTTTTGCTTGTTCCACTACCAAGTTAGACAGGTCATCTATCACTTTGTTGAAAAAATAAGCTAAGAGCCTATAAGTAACCTTTTTTTATATTATAAGTTAAGTGCCTATAGTACATTTACAGAGTCAATTTTTACGTCGAAGCTTTCAATGTTGTTTACTGGATCCCATGCACTGATTGGGATTTCTATTGTTCGTCAGTACTTGTTGACATTTTGGAACATCAACAATTGCATCCGATGTTTGGGGGAAAATAGAAGTTGATATTGCGACACACAATATCTCTTGCGGCTCAGCCCGGGTCTATTGTGGGCAAACGAGGTCCGGATTCTAGAAAAAACGTCTTCCTGTCTTTGTAACTCAAATTTCCTTCCAATATTTGAAGAACGGGGAATAACAATTGTTTACCCCGTTATTCAAATATTGGAAAGCAAATTTGAGTTACAACTATTAAATCCGAATGAAATAAGTCGCATCATTAATAAATTATGGAAAAATATAAATTCGTTTTAAAAATCCACAGTTTGGCCTAAATAAGTCCTTGGTTTAATGACCCTTTAAGTACCAATAATTTCTTTTATCCAACAAAAATTTAAATAGAAATCAATTTATCCATAATAAAAGCTGCAAAAAGTATACGTGCCAAAGTCTAGACTTAAAGCATGCAAATATTTGATATCCAGCATATTAAATAATTTAATATTTAACGATTTTCTTTTAACCAACCCTTAATACAATTGCGTAATAAAGCAGCAATTGCGTACATTAGCGGGAAAAAATCTCCCATTCGTCACCCTTGTCACATCCATTTTCCAATCCCTTTCTGACATTGACCAGTGGTCTCCCACGTCTGCCTGTTTAAGCACTTTATTTGTAGCTTCCCTAATAGACATCAATGGACAAGACGTGTCCAGAACACCATGAGAATAATTCCAAATTAAATTCCACTTAACACCGAAATAACTCTCAAAACATTAACAAAGAATTGATTTTATTTATATAAATGAAATTGCTCGGATTTTCCGAATTCATGCGCGTCACATCATGTCATGTCATCATCACCAATCACAAGACTGATGAGAACGAATCGAGTGATATATCTGAGCCCCGCTGCCAACAGACAGACATTTCTCATCCAATTCGACACACTCGCATAAAGGAAGCGGTCACTCAATTGAAATACTTTCGACCACACATTCAATTCAAAATTTAACCCCTCAACAAAGCTCGAGATAGATCCATTACATATACTACATTCCTGTTATCCCAATTCTGACAACTTGACTTATAGATCTTTGAACGAATTGTCTTGAAAGAATTTCCTTTGTCCTTGCCAAAAAAAACCCCTTCCTGTCGAGACAGAAACTATGGATGTAACAATCCTTAATGTCTCCCACCTACCACTCTAGATTACATTGACGCAATGTTATTTTGTATACATTTTTCCCCCATTAATTATGGCTGTTTTAGCGCCTTTGTTATGAAGTGTGAAAAGGGAATTGCGACACAAAAGGCCTTCTAACCCTATTAGGCATGGCATCCCCATTCCCCACGCATGCTATTTTCAATCCAAACCCGTTAGTGCCAGAACGTTTGAAACGACCAACTTATTGTTCGCACTGTCAGCACATATTCGGTTACACTAGACCCTGTCATTTTCACCTCTGCGCCTGTGCAAGGCCAGAGGATGCAACTGCTTATTTAATGGGACAAGAAACGCCTTTGATCTGCACTTTGATTTATAATCTTAACTTGTTGTAAAGTCAGAGTGGAAGAAAAACAAGTTTCGAGTGAAATGAGGTCATAAAAATTACTTTAATGAGTTAAGATGATTACTAAACGATTTTCTTCTGCTTTGGTTTTTTAATTTTTAAATCGTTTCAAAGGGGTGAAGTGAGAGTTTTTAATTATGTCAAGATTTGATTGATTTTTTTTAATTATTTAGGGTTATCTTAAATGTAGATTTGGATAATTAAATCTTTTCCAGGTATTTTAATTCGCGTATTGTAATCTGTAGCCGTAAAAATGTGTTCATTCGGATTAATGAGTGGCATTGAAAATTTCACAAATGAAATTTAATCTCGATTGAGTAGCGCTGCTCATTTCGACTGCAGTGTTATGCAGGGAAGCGTTATTTCATATGCGGGAGAAATCCCATCTGGAGCCTGGACGCATCTGGAACTGGTAACTTCATGACGTAAACAAAGTCTGGTTGACAATACGGGGGGGAGGGGGGAGGAAATCAAGTTTTACAATTATTATTACTCGTAATATTTTATGAAAGGAAAAATTATTTTCCATTCTAATTATTCATGGAAAAAAAATTTAAAAAAATCAATTCCTCTAAAATGTATACCGAGGTCCTTCTGCAGCCCCCTTAAAGATTTTGCCATGAAGGAATTTTCAGTATAAATGACACGTCATTTATCACGGTGCAACACGTGCGAGATTGCCTCATGATTGGCTCGCAAGGGAAGTGTACTGAGAAGTAAACACAACAACTTACAAAAGCGTATCAATTGCAATTAAAGGTCAAAAACTGCTGCGTGACACATCACAAAACACTAAAAGAAAAATCTCTCTTTTACGCAGTGAAATTTCATGTTGCGCAAAACACAGTCCCAAACCGAGCTCCGTAGTACAAAGTAACTTCAATTTGTCCCCTTTACCAATGTGACATTGTCAATTGATGGTTGTCTGAATCTCTACTTTTAGAGTGCTGCAACACACGTGACACCATTCAATTTGAAAATTCCCAACATTTTATGCATATTTGATATTTACGATGCAATAAGCTGAAAACATCCAAAGATATGTTCGTAATCCTAATATTCCAAACTCTAGAATTTCTAATATTCGAATGTAAAAAGTGGCACAAGTGAATCTAGAAAGAAGCGGTCCTTCTATTTGCGCGTAATTTGTGGTTGTAGCACAAAGTCCACGTCCAACAGTGTAAAAACAATTAGTTGGGCAAATTGCCAATTTGGATCATTCCTTTCCATGTTAAGGCTCCTTGCCTTACCCGTCTTTGACCCGCTTCCTCACGCTATTGAGGGCCTTGAAACTCATCTACATTTAGAACTCTTTCCGTCCTTCGCCCTGTAGACGGCACTAATCACTGCCTGCCTGAGTCGGCGTGGCTGCTCCTCTTCCTCCCTCTTCAGGGGGTAAAAAAGAGTCAAATTCTTTTTTTGGAAACTTTTCAATTTATTTTTGTCCCCATTCTTCGTCCTTCTTCTCTTCATTTCTTTCCGCCCACAGTAAATGAGTTTTTAAAATCAAGTCAGTACTAGACAACATGTCTTGCCGATTTTTTTATGTTACTTTTTTATGTCACGGTTCCTTGTTCTTGGTGTATCGTTGAAAAGTGATGTTTTATTAATGGTCTCAAAGGGGTTTTAAAAATAAAAGTTTCGCACAGAATGAAAAAAGTGTCTGCTGCAAAGTCACGCCTCTTGTTTTTCCTCATTCGTACCTCCTTTGACGTCATAGTTCGGGAATTGCGTGGGTTTAAGTGACAGTTTGATGAATGTCTTTCGGTTCAGCAAATGGTGACATTTTACTACCCCTGAATCGGTCTGGGGAAAAGCCACCTGATCTATTAGAGCACAGGTGGGATAGATGACATGTTTCAAATCATTCACATTTACAACCTTGAACTAATTGTAAACTCACTAACGTATTTAAAATAAATAAATAAACCCAATACTAAATCCAACTATAAATAAATCCCCACAACAAGTCCTAAAAATCTACCCACAAACATCAAAATTACTTCTAAAATTTACTTCCCAGCTAAACACACCCAACGTCTTGCGCTTGTACACTTATGGCCAAAAAAATCTTGACATTCTCCCACAAGCAGCGCGTGCGGTTGACACGGGCCCATGGAGGATGAAAATAGAGACTATATGTCTCACCGAGTACCAAAAATCCTAGCTATGGCTCTGCTAAAGGGCCCATCAACCCAACTAGCACTTGGGCCCATTGACTACTTACTACGCCACTGGGAGAACAACAAGATTTCTTTGACACTGAGCCCATTGCATCTCGTTCAAATTTGGGGGTCTAGTGAGAATGAACATCAGTGTAAATTGCTAACATCATTTTGCATAAGTGTAATAATATGACTGAGGGATGCCAGCATCCCCCAGTCATCCTCCCTGCACCCGACCGGACAATGCCATACCTGACCACCAGAATTCTGAGGATTAGGACTAATCCTCGGAACATTAGCTTCGTAAATTCTTTGTTTTTAAATAAATTTAGTCTTACACAATTATTTGACTCACAAGTAAGTTCCGAATTTGATTTGTCTGGCATCCACACAGCATTGCGGCTGGTCAATCTAAAGCAATCCTGAGGCCATGGGTCATGAGAAAGCCATCACTAAAATAATTTTACATACAATTAACCCCATTAAAAAAAAAAACACTTAATAACATTTGCAGTTGTTTCATTAATGCGAATCGTATAGAATTTCAATTACCATACTTATAAGCCAAGTGCTCGTGTGAATCTAATATACACACTGCGTGCAACCAACACCCGATTGCACAAAATCCCTTCCAGAGATCGTGCAAAATTCCAATTACTCACGTAAACCTAATTGTAGCTTGTCGGTTTAATTTTACCAAATTAATTTATCCATTTTTTTTTTCAGCTTACCGCCGCAATATGTCTATCCATCGCCTTACATTGCCTCACCGAGTTTGGTGCCTCTGCCCCACACGCCCATCAGTCCAGCCGCCGCGGCGGCAGCGGCAGCAGCGGCCGGCCAATTTTACGACTATCAAGCTGCATATCCGGGCCAATATCCCAACGGTTTCGACACGTACCCGTACTCTGCCGCAGCATCAACTTCGGGCTTCGTGACTCCAGGATACACATACACGATCCCACAAGCTGTGGCAACAGGTGCACCTGGGCCTTTTCCTTTGCCCTACACACCGCAGCCTCAAATACAGGAAGCTCGAATGCAATAGAAGAGCGCAAATTTAGACAACCAAATTTTTTTTTTGTCGTCCGTCGATTTTCGTTCCTATTTCTAACGCCATACTTTTTGTCAAAGTGAAAATTGATTCTCATCGAGATATACAAAGATTAATTCCAAATTTTTCCTTTTATTTTCAATCACGCTCTCTATTCCTTTCCTCCTTTATTTAATTTGTTATTTGTTGGGAACGTTTTGTTTTTATTTTAGTCGAAGAGTTGATATAAAGAGAAAATGGACTCTATATCAGTGTCACTCAAGAACAAAGGATAGCAAGAGGAAGGAAAAATATAAATGAAAATCTACCTTGTCTTCGCTCAGTCTTCATCAATCTTGACTTTTCAGGTGAAATCTTTCTCTCTTCTCGAGTTGAGGAAAGGAAAGAAAACCAAAAAAAAAACCAAAAAAAAACCCAAAAAAAAAAACTATTATCTAAAAGAAAAAAGAAAAAAAATATTATAAACTAACCAAAAAGTGTCACCAGTTGAGTCACCCTTAATGATGTTTTTTTTTTTAAAAGAAAAAAAATCAACTTTTACGTAACGCCCCTATCATTTATTTATTTATTTATACTTATTATATAGTCTTTAATATCAGTTATTATTACTTCTACTATTAATTATTATTAATAATAATTTTTAAGATGATTATTTAATTATTAATAGTGAAAATATCAAAAAAAATGTTGAGGAGTAAAAAAAAAAAGTGCTTTTTTTTAGTATATGTACATTTTGAAGAGGTATTTTCTTTTTTTTAAATTCAATTTAATTTAATGTGCTAAAAGTGGGAAGAAATTTGAAATCTACAAACGATCTACTATTGTTTTAAATTAGGCCTTATGTATCTCTTGACTGTGATGATGTTTGCCTCTAAAAACAGACACCGCTAAGCCCTAAAATAATAAAGAAAACCCTGGATTTGACACATTTTATTGGCCCAATGAGTAAAGCCTAATGAATATGTAGTTTCTCGCCTCGAATTTCATGTTTGTAATTTCATAACCCCTTATTTTCAATCTCCTTAAGGTCTAATTTATTTAAAATTAAAACCTTCATACATAATCAAAGGGTTTAAGGATATTGCGGGCGTCTTACAGGAGACGGAAGAAAATGAGCACTTTCAAAGGATATAATGTTTTCGAGTAATTTATTATTAATTATATCATTATTGTCATTTATTACTATAAGAAAAATACTAGATAGGTAAAACTAGTCCACTATTTCTTAGATAATTACGTAGTAAAGGTATAAATGTTTTATATTTATATGTTGGAAGGTCTATTGCTCAAATTTATTGACAAGCAAGACTTTGGTTTAGCGTGCAAAACAGTATTTTTTATTCATAACTTAAAAACTCATTCATTATTATATTTTAACAAATTCAATCAGGCATTAAAACGTTCCTATTTAGCTTTAAAAAATCTTAGTTAATAAATAAATAAAAAACCTAGTCATTTATTTCCATAGTTTTAAATACTCTTTTAATTTCAACGAACAAAATAAAAAATATTTTTCATATTTAATGTCGAATTGAGAAGAAAAAAAAATACCGTTTTGCACACATTTATAAAAAATTTAAAAAATCAATTTAAAAAAAATAAATAAATTAAATTAAATTATCAGTGGAACAAATAACCCGTCCTCACACATTGTCCGTCCCTTATGTCAGTCATAACAAACATTCATTAACAAAAGCATTTATTTAATGCTCATATTACTTCGAAAGATTCAAAGTAGCTTTTCAAACTCATTTGATCATACAATAGTTGCACTCATTTTTTTTATTTTTTTTTATTTTTTTGGGGGGTAATATTGCCCCGCTCGTTCTTTCCCATCTCACTTTGCTGCCAAATGACATTTCCGCACCAACGATTCCCGAGTAAAGCACACAGAAATGCTTCTCCAGTCTTTTGCCTCAACCCAAAAACTCTCATAAATCTCAAACGGCGAATGTGCGTCTTTGAACATCACTAGGGCGGCCATTAAATTGCCACAAGTCCATTAAAGCCATTTTTCTTTAGCTGAAGGTTTAGCTAACAAATCAAAGATGACAATTCCAACGCCTAATAAGGTCGGTGTATCAAAAAGATGAAAGATGTAAAATGTCTAGCAAAATCATGTGCAGCTGTGTCGCTTACATCTCCTGCCCATCAATTTCACATCCCCACTGGGATCTGTTATACAAGCAAACAACTGCGAACTTATTGCCCAGACACAACTTGAGTATTAATTAAATACTAACGAGTTTTCATCATTTTATTTTAAAGAAAAAATCCTTTTCATCTTTAATTCTTTTCTTTTTTTTAGCTGGGGATAAATAAATATTAAATTTGAATATGGAACCGAAGTTTGTTTTAATTAATTCAATTTTATAATGCATCGCTTGGGAAAACATTTATGAATATTGACACTGCTTCGCTTTATGGTAATTTGGGTCTTTAGAGAACTTCATGTCGACACTCAAAGCGGAAATGTCATTTTAGCGAATTAACCCGAATATTGGTTTAGTGTTTTTTTTTTGTTTTTTGTTTTTTTTTGTTAATTTAGCTAAGTGCAAACTTTTTTCTTTTTCTGTTTTATAACAAAAATTCATGTCTGTCTTAAAGAAAATAATCAAAATGTAAAAGAAAAGGTGCCTTAATGTTATTTTTTAAGTAACATTTAGTGACAACGCCTTCAATTCCAGCTTGCCTTATTACTTTAAAACAGGAAAAAATAAATTTTAAAAATCTCAAACTATAATTTATCAATTTATAAGACCCGTCCATTTTTTCATACCAAAAGAAAATAATAATAATAAAAAAATTAATTAAAAAAAATCGGTAAATTCAAGAATTCTCAATCTTATGATGTTTATACGTAATTACCAGCTTGTAGTCAAAAAATTTCTTTTTTTTAAATCTATAAATTTAAAGGTATAGCTGTTTACGAGGAAGTGTCGCTTACATTTATTTGTTGTTAATTTATTACTTTTCCAGTTGTTTCCGAATTGTAATTCTATTTTAAAGCCTGTAAAAAAAAATTAATAGATACAAAAGTTAGTAGAAACTAAAAAATCTAGTTAGAATATTTACCGTAGTAAAGTATAATCCATCATTTCTCAGTATATAATGTAGTCCGCCAGAAATGTATGTCTGTTTATGTGGTATGTATGAAACCGAATGTAGAATTCTCCAAGGTCTGACATTTGTACGTTCAGGTTGAACCAAATCTAAAAAGAAGAAAAAAAATCACAAAATGAGAAATTTTTATTGTCTCGTCATATCGACTATTATTATATATTATTATAAATAGCATAAAAATAAATTAAACTCTATATTTCCCTTATTAGTTTAGGCTACGCCTAGATGTACTTAAAATAAAATAAAAAAAATGGCGACTACTCGCCAGAACTTTTATTAATTTCTTGTTTGTTTACTTGCATGTTTTTCAATACATTTTATAATAAAAGAAAAATAATAAAATAAATTACTCATTAAGCGTTAAAAATACTGCAGTAATAAATTACATGGCAATATCGAATTATGTGAAGACTTGCAGGCAATGTTGCAACTTGTAATTATGGCGCCAAACAGTAGCCGGGTCGGGTGTGCAGCAACAAGCAGTAACACCAATCAAATCAGTGATCGAAAACGATATGAATTAATTTCGTCGTGCCTGAATAAAAAAATATTGACCAATATAACCAGACGACTCAGTTATGTCTGGTGGTCTTTTTTCTTTCTAATTGCGATTCTCGGCTCGGCTTCCCGCTGCGTGGCGGTTTCCATCTAGTGGTGAAACGTATAAACGACATAATAGAATTAACTTCATTTTTTTCTAAATTTATTCAATGTGAAACTAGAATATATGGGCTTTTCCTTTCTTTCACTTTTGTCCATCCAACGTTTAGGCATTCATTGGGTCATTCGGTTTTTTATTTGCAGTTTGTCAATTTTTTTTGTCTGGCTTCGGTTTTAGGAATTGCTCATTCATCAAAATGGCGATCGGTTCAGCGAGAGCTCTGTTCGGAAATGCGAGCAGTCAAAGCCAAAATAAGAATTTAATCGAGTTTCGAGCGGGTAAAATGGAACTTAAAGGTACTATGGTTCACCCGGATAAAAGGAAGGGCTTAGTGTACGTCCATCAGACCGATGATTCCTTAATGCATTTCTGCTGGAAAGATCGAACTTCGGGTTCCGTGGTCGATGTAAGCAAATTCGCGAAATGACTCATTTTTCCCTAACAGAAATTAATTTTGCACGTTTTTAGGACCTAATAATATTCCCCGACGATGTGGAATTCAAGCGAGTTGCCCAGTGCACAACCGGACGTGTTTACATTCTCAAATTCCGGTCCACGAACCGAAAACTCTTTTTTTGGATGCAGGTAAATTTGCATAAAAACAAAAAATTAAACGACGATATTCACTTTTATAATCCAGGAACCGAAAACGGAAAAAGACGACGAATGCTGCAAGAAAGTGAACGATTACTTGAATAATCCGCCCGCTTTGGGTGCTAACCGAAGTAGTGGGAGCACACCCGGTGGTGGTTTGCCGTCCGAATTATCCAACTTGGGAGACAGTGAAATTCAAACGTTGCTTAACAACATGAGCCAACAGCAACTGGTGCAGTTGTTTGGCAACGTTGGTGGGTTAGGCGGCGTCAGCAATTTGACAAACATCCTCGGAGGCCGCGCAGCAAGTGGACAGTAAGAAACAAAAATTCCATTTTACCCGATTTATTCACTTATTTATTCATTTTATTTCCATTTCATTAGATCGCGAGCGTCTTCGACTGCCAGTCCTCGCCGAGAAACAACTACTCCGGTTGTAACTACGCCGGCAACCACCACTCCCGTCGCCACTCCTACAACTACGACTGCCCCGTCGGCACCAGCAAACATCCAGCTGAGCGATCTGCAGAATATTCTGTCCGGTATTCGTGTTCCACCGACCGAAGACACTCAAGCTCAAGCTCGGCCTCGTAAGCTTAATATTTACCCGGCGATTTAGTTTCACTCAATTCATTTCATTCGCATAAAGCAATAGATTTGTCTACAGCTGTCAACGTGGACGCACTGCAGCCCGTTCTGAACAACCCGGACTTTATCCAACGCTTGCAATCGCTGATTCCACAAGTCGAAGCCGGTGCTACGTCCGAAACGTTGAGGGAGACCTTCCAAAGTCCCCAGTTCCAACAGGCGATGAGCATGTTCAGTGCGGCGTTACAGTCTGGTCAATTGGGGCCCCTGATGCAGCAATTCGGATTGGACGAAGCTGCAATAACAGCAGCTGCTCAAGGAGGTAATTAAACTTACATTTCACGTCATATTTTTATTTTAATGTCATGATTTTATTTCAGATATGGAAACATTTGTGAGAGCCATGCAGTCGTCGTCGGCTCAGGGCGGGAAAAAGCCGAACGAAAGTGGCACCAAGGGCGACGAAAAACAAGAGAAAAAGGACGATGACGACGACGACGAAATGGCGCTGGATTAAATGAACAAATCAATCGATTAGTGTAAAAGTTAACCATTAAATAAAAAGGTTTCGAAAATGCATCTTTTCATTTTTATTTGATTTTTTTGTTTGTTTGTTTTGAATTACATAAATTAATAGCACATCTCAAACAAGAGCTGCCAGGTCCACTAGCTCTTGCTCGAGTGTTGCTCTTGATACATGCAAAGACAGGCAAAAAAACAGGTAAATGGTTCACACCTGTCGTAAGGGTTAACGAGCTAAAAACTATTGTTTTTGACACTAATGATTAGACATGAAGACAACAGACAAAACCAAAAATTAATTTCAATTTGTTGTAAACCAAAAATCGTATCTAACATCATTTCAATTGATATCAAGTCTTTAGATGTCGCGTCAGCACAATGTATGAAAAGCAATGAATTCGGGCTGACGGTGCAAAAGAAAAGACACAAAAATCATAAAAATTCAATAAATAATACCGAGAATTTCTCAGTACACTGTACAGTTCTTTTAGTATGCTTATTTAAACTTTACACTTAAAAATAAATACTAAGATAAAATTATTCTCATAAAATATTTGCCATAGACTTTGGGGACATGCAACGGAGCTCAATAGAAGAAATTACAATATTTTACAAACAAGCTTGTTTTTTCTGTAAAGCAAAATAAAAGAAACAAAACATAAATAAAAAAAACAATACTCCTCTCTAATCGGTTCCATGGCCAATAGTGTTGTTGTCTTCACATGCGATCATTGAAAAAAATTTTTTTAAGGGACCGCGTTGGTAGTAACAGGGGTCACAGCCGCCTTGTTACCATCAAGGTCGAGTCCGTTGGAGTTAGCCAGCTTTTGACTTCCGTCACTGTGAAGCCTTGAAAAACAATTTTTCAATTTATTCAAACTCAAATTGACCGTTACAAATATCTTACCCATCTCCAGCACCAATATTGGTAGTCTCCCTTTTCGTTTCGACCACATTATCAATTCCTAATTCAGCCAGCGCTTGAAGTGCCGTCAACGCTGCCTGGTCGTGCGACATGTCGAGAGTAGATCCAGCACCGTGACTCACATGAGGCGGGTTTGTGGTGAGAGACACGAGTGATAAATATTCACTTTTGTTACCCTAAATCACAATTTTTGTCCGTTTAGAATCATTTTTCCCATTTTTTAAACTTCATTTTCAACCTTTGGAAAATCGGTAAACTGCACATTGAATCCCAAAACGTCCGCAAGATACAACAGTTGTTGTTTTGGTCTGACGGCTTGGCCGCTCAAAGATTTATGTCCAGATTTGAGAAGAGCTTCAGCAGTCGGAGAAATACCTAAACAAAAACAAAAAAATTAATTTTTTGATATTTCTCAAATTATTTCATCCAATTAACCATTCGTGAGTAATTCTTTAGCAATGGTAGCTGTATTCTGCATGGTAATTTTGCACGCATCAGAATTATGAGACGAGCCACCATTGCTTTGATTAAATCCAGCCGATGTACGACTTCTATCGTTCAGCGCTAAATCTGGCATTAAAATCAGCCCGGGAACTAACTGGCGCCCACTGCGCGTTTCAATGTTCGGCTTTTCACATTCTTGATCGAGAAATGTCACTTTGCGACTTCGGTCGGCATCACCGCCCTGAAAAGAACGAGCCAGTTAAATTCAGTTCAATGCAAAGTGCGTTCTCGTTTCGCTTTTTACGTCTTGTCCCGGTGTCTTGATTGCCGGTTTGGTCGGCTGGGGTGGTGGACGGCTGTATCCAAGCATTTGCAGCAAACCCTCGGCAGCGGCACGTTTGGCTAATTTCTTATTAGGCCCGGTTCCGGTACACGTGTGAGGCGCTACAGATACTTGCATTACAAATTCTCGTCGACGCGGCAAACCACGCTCGGCAATCAACGAATACACGGGATCTTTCTCCTTTTTCGCTTGTTGGATTTGAATAAGACGACTAATGGGATTGATTCCTTGTCCGAAATCAGTGTTACTTTTTTGTTCCTTTAAGATAAATTTTAAAAAAATATACAAAAATAGTTTAAAATCTCAAAAAAATTTATAATAATTTGTATCCGCACCGTTGTATCGCTGACTTTGATCAAATTTCGACTTTTTTTCTTCACTGTTGGCGTTTTCTTCTTCACCCTTTGCATCGTGGGTGGTAATAGTGGTAGTGTTTTTAAGTCTTCTAACATTTTCTCGGCGGCTCGTTTTTTGGAAATTTTTTTCCCATTTCCTTCGCCTTCAGTTACCATTTCTCCAACAATACATTTCGTAATGAACGTTCGCATGTGTGGCGGACCACTTTCCCGCACCACCTACCAAAACAAATAAATAAATAACTCAAATAAATTAACGCCCGAGTTAAAACCTCAAATCCCACAGAAAAATTCCGCTTAAGAGCAATTTCGTGAACTAAACTGATAGGAGACTTTAATTCGGCATTCGGATCGACATTTTCATCTTTTCCATTAATCGCAATCTCTTCTTCCACCACCTGTGGAACGGCACTCTCGGGTAATGGCAATTCACGAAGCATCTTCAACGCCTTGGCCGCGGCGTTATGCCTCGCTGCTTGCGCCGTCCGCCCTTCACCCACAAACTCCCGATTCCCCACCGTCAGAGAGATAAAAAACATTTGTGGAGTTCTGTGATAATGATATCTAAAACAAACAAAATCAACTTTAAAACAAATCTCCCAAAATTCGCTCCGTTCCGTCCGACCTTTGATGGTACATCCCACGAAAATTAAAATTCGGCGCCATGTAAGGCGGACGGTAAGGTTCTAAAAATTTATAAATCGCTGGTTCGCCGCGTTTCATTGCCAACGCGTTAAGTTCAACTGTGGGTGTGATATTTCCGTTGTAATATGGCCCTTCCATTAGATGGTAATTGAATATTCCTGGACCTAGAACCACAAAAAAAGGTGTGTAAATTTTTTTTAAATTTTTTTTGTTGTAATTTCATATTTCAATTACCCATTCGTAACTGCTGCCTTTGGGCTTTCGGGGGCGGGTGTTTGAAATTAGTCTTTTCAAGCGCAAGAGCAGCAGTAGCATGTTGTGCTTTTTTAATAGAAGGTCCAGCTGCGGTGTATTCTTCTTCACCTAGTCGCAATGCAACAGAAAATGTCTTTTTATGGGCAGGACCACTTTCATCCGTTAACCGGTATTGGTGCTGAATCTGCAAATAAAATAATGTACATTTTTGTTTTTTTACGATTTCTTTTTTTCTCTCTCGGCGCAACAAATTCGATTTATTTTGTCGTGCTGTAAAATATTAATGTAAAAACTTTTGGAAAATCGATAATTTCCGTTCCGTGAGTTTCCCTCGTTAATGTTTTCACGTACAAAATGGGTCACTCAACTGCACACTATCGGCTTCCTCCGTTATTATGGCATTAGCACGAAGTTCAATTGAATAAATTTAAATATTTACAGTCACTAGCATTAAATAATAACTAGGTAATAAATAAGTGAAGTTCGGATCATGTTTTACCTTGTTATAGCGGGCTAACTCATTAATCAAACACATTGGGGTTTTCTCTTTTGTGTTTGCCACGTTTTGAATACAGGAGGATGATGTTGTGTTATTTATTAAATTATGCAGTTCTCCGGAACCGTTGGTCAAGGAATTACAAGTAACATTATTAGATGTGTTTGGAATATTTTCTGAAACTAATGCAGCTGCAGGTCCAGGTAGGACAATTGATTGACCTCCTGGATTGGTGGGAATGTGTCCTGGACCCATTGGAAGAGACATGGATTCCACCATTGTAGGCGCACCTCCAAGATTAAGAGTTGGCGTCGAAGGTGATTGATTCACAGCCATACCCACAATCATTCCACTGCCTGGATAAAAAACAAAGAGAAATGTGTGAAAATTAAGCCGTGTTAATCGATGTTTCGTTTATTGATTTTTATGTTTTTTTTTTTTGTTTTTTTTTTTTTAATTTCTATTAATTTTAATGAAAAATGTGTCTCACCAAGATTCCAATATGTGGGAGGTAACATATTAGGTGAAGAATATTTAATTTTTAAAACTGCTTGAGGAACTGGCATTGTACACATCATATTTTATCTAATAAATAGCAACAAGGAATATTTACAACGTCTTATTCTTAATTTGCTATTTAATTTGATTTTTATTTTTATTTCATTTTTTAATTTTTAATAATTTCTACAAATTTAGGAGATTCAGTTTTAAAAAAAAATAGTCTACCTGTTGGTTTCAGTTGAGGACGAGGAATAGACGAGGGAATAAAGGAAGGCAATTGCATTTGTATTTGGGCCATTCTGGAAAACAAGAAAATATTTTTTAAAAGGGTTAGAACGGATTCCAAAAAAATTATAATAAAACCGATTGTGATGAATTTAAATAAAATTGATATAAATTATTTTTTTTTTTAATGGTTTAAATATTTAAATAATTTTTTTCGAATTTAGGTTAATTTCTGTTAGTGAATATTCCACATTTTATGTCATTTTCTAAATTAGGCTTACCAATTTTGTGTAGGTCATCAGGTTACGCTTTTTTAAAGCTTAAGATGAAAAATGTCTAGAAATGGATTTATCTGATCCAATGTTCGGTTTCCTAGTTGCGTCTTAAAATGTTACACAGATTGTTGGGCTGTTTTTAGGATTCATACAGTGATTCTGAGTAGCACACTGTTAATGGCAAACAGTAAAGAAAATACCAGACTAACATGCATCCATGTTGGTCTGCACCCGAGATGAAATACAATTTCACATCCGGGACTTGTATTTTGCCAAAATAGAAATTCCTTTCTGGTGAAGTCCGCAAATTTTAATTTTAATAATAAAATAATTTTTACAGTGTACACAATTTTAAGGGAATGAGATTTGTCAAAATAAATGTATATCTCAAGAATTCGGATGATTAAAAAATTGATCAAGCCAGTCTTTTCTCCGTTTTGGGTTTTAGTCATACCGAACCTGATGCGTTGTTATGGCAACGGATGTAAACAACTAGCTGCAATGATCGATTTACGGTTAGGTTTTGTCATGCTTGGTTGCTGTCCGAAGTTATTGAGATGCAAAATAATGTAAGAATACCGTTTTTCTTCATTTTTTTAATGATATATTTTAATGCGGCTATTTGATTAGATTTACGATGAGCGTTGTCACATCATGAAATCTTGGGTAAAACTTGAATTAATTTAATAATTCTCCAATTATTTCGTTTTCTTTTTTATTTCAGTTTACAAACTGGTCCGATCATCAACGCCGATTGTTTCTAAAGGATATAATCTGCAATGTTGTAACACCTGCTCAGAAGCATTATGTATCGTCTATTGTAAAATCAACCAGCAGCAGCAGCAACAACAGCAGCACGAAAAATTCCGATTTTTCTCATCAAATTCCACATTCAGTCGCAATTCTCATATTTTCGCATCTGGATCCTCGAAGTTTGTGTAGAAGTGCACAAGTAACTAATTTCTATTTAGTTATTATTGTAACAAAACTCAAATTAAAATATTTATTTTTACAGGTTTGTTGGTATTGGAAATGTTTAACGGAATCAAATGACATCTGGATGTCTAAATGCTTAAAACTTGGATGGTGTTTGCCAATTAATTCAACGCAAACGATGCAACCATACGCGTGGAAACAGCTGTTCAAACAGAATTTTTTGCGCCTGAAACGCATATCACAACCTGTTAAGCGACTAAATTTAAAGAAAAATGATTTTATACTGACAAAAAAAATTTTAAATCTCCTTCTCAGGTTATCAAACATACATTACCAACCGCCGAAACTGCGACAATGACAGAAACGTCGCGTGATTTCATGGAACAAATGCAATTACAAAGCGAAATGAAACTCAGACCGAAATCTGTAACTCTAAAATCAAGATCAGGAAGCATCCAAGATGGCTACAATAGTCGGCCGTCGTCAGCCAGTTCTTTCCAAGAACCGAAGGGTTCGACTCACATTATGCAATTAGGAAGAAACCACCCACCGTGGCGAGCGTGTAATCGAAAGCCGCACGATTTAATTCGATACAATTATTTGGATAACAGTAATATCATTTGGGAACTGACTCAAGAGTACGATTTAATATTTACATACAAATAATTTGTAAATGTTTAAATTATTCTTTTTATTTTCAGACGTGAGAAAATATTTGGCAAATACATGGAATAGAATCATCGTTTTGTTCGTGTGTGCGTGGATGAATTTATTCATCATATATATAACAAAAAAAAATGTTTTATGTACAAAATAAATACAAAAGTCGTTTTGAAAAAAAAACAAAAATTACTACAAAGCTACAAACACTGTCCTTTAAAGTTACTTTTTTTTTTAAATAAAAAAAATGTTAACTTTATACAATACTGTAATGAAATGGTAGTTGGAGGAATATTTCGAATAAAAGATTTGGTTTACACTCGTGTGTTTGGTAAAATTTAGTACATACAGTTTTAAAAATGACGACTTGGTGAGGCATTTTTAGCTGGCCAGACGCAGCCGTGTTCGTCCGAACCATCCATGCAATCTACAAAACCGTCACAGATCTGTTTCCTATTTAAACATTTTCCTAACGGGCATCGGAAACCACTACAAGACGAAATCACAGGTCGAGGTAAAGGGTTACCTAATTTTGAAAAAAAAAAATAATAATATTAAAAAATAGAAAGAAATGGATTAATTTAAAACTATATACTAATTATTTTAGTTATCCATCCCCTGTAATTCACAACTTTCGTATAAATTCCAGGTCTTGAGGGTCTCGCGCATCCAAACCCATTGCTAGTAACACCCGTAAGTGTCCATCGGCTGTCGCTTTGTTGGCACATTAAAGGACCTCCGCTGTCTCCCTGATCAAATAGAAATGACAATGTTTAGAATAAAAATGCTCAAATTCTGTATGTTTCATAATTGACATACTAAGCATGCATCTCGTCCACCTCGTTCAACACCAGCACAAAACATATTGTGATTGACCCTGGCATAACTGGCTAATGCGGTCGTATAAGTTCGGCAGTTTATAGCACTTATTAACGGCAACCTGACTTCCTGTAGAGTGTCAGCTATAAAAATCATGCACTAACGGTTAAATGCAAGTCTATTTCTTTTTTAAAAAAATATTAATTACGTAAATAATCGCCGTCTTCATCGACTTGTCCCCATCCAATCACAGTGCATCGTTGCTTGTTAGAAATACTGGCCTGTGTTTCATCCACAGTGGGCAAACAAACTGGGCGAATGTGATCACTGCAATTAATTACAGAAATATTTTATTTATATTTACTTAATTTCTTTTCAAAAATTATTAAATCACCTAAATTGAATCGGCTCCTCCATACGAATTAAAACGATATCGTTAATAAAATTATTTGCTACGTAGTTTGGATGAATGATTATATGAGATATCCGCCTGATGCGCTCGTACGGAGAATACGATGCGCGTCGTGAAACTCCCAAACGAACTGTCCAATAGTGATCGATTGCCCTGCAATTTTAATTATTGAGATAAAAATAAATAAATAAAAATTAGTTAAATCTTACATGTAGAAGCAGTGGGCAGCGGAAAGCAGATATTGTGAGGAGATTAAAGTGGCTCCGCACATAAAATTTCCTTCTTTATACACCGCTGCTTGCCAAGGCCAACTTCCAGGAACTGAATTAATGCCACCGACTATTCGAGCCCTTGATTTTACAAATTCATGTCTTCTACCACAAGAGAATTCTTTACATCTAACCGAAATGACTTTTCTCGAATCGCAGCGAGTAGGAAAGAAATCAATCGCGACGGTCCTTGGTAAACAAATAGATTAGCGGTCGTAAAAACCGTTTAATTATTTCCTTCTGTTTACATTACAACTTACTTTGCATTTGAACTGACGTTATTGTATTGCGGTTCAAAATACACTTTTTCGCTGAGTGTTTTCACAAAAAGTTCCTGAAATTCTTTGCCTTCCTCGAAATCACTGCGTAATATAAAAAAAAATTAATCGATGATTATTGATCGATTGACAATTTACCTGTAGCCCATCGCTTGGCAGACCACTCTGGTTAAATCTCCCAAAGCAATTTGCGCTTCGGACACGAAAGCGTCAAAATTTTTCATACATAGTTTACCCCATTTTCCTTCTTTTCGAACCAGAACTAAACCCGAAGACCAATACACCCCTTCGTCAGCTACGGATATGTTAGGAGCAATGGTAACTAAAATAATAAAATAATTTTTTTTAGATCATACCGTAATTTGTACTGTGGTATAATTCAACAACTTGCCACATCTTTTTTCATCTTCGCCGTTTGGACAGTCCGCAATTCCATCGCATACATTGAATCGTTTAATGCACATTGCCGAGTTTGGGCATATATACATGTCTGGACTACACCATTCTAAAAAAAAATAATTTAAATAAGGATCAGACTATGAGAAGAGAAACATCGGCAATGTTAAATAAACATACCACATTGATTTTCGTCCGAATAATCCCAGCAATCCACAACTCCATCACATAAAGTACTATTGATAACGTTTCTCCGAACGAAGTCGGCGCAAGCTGGAGTTAGACAGTTTAACCATTTTTTAGTTAGTTAGTATGTCAAATTATATTTCAAATTTAACTTACTGCACCCAGCTTCGTCGCTATTATCGAGACAATCCCTCACTCGATTACATCGACTAAAACTCGAAACACATTCACCACTTCGGCAATGAAATGAAGATGGGCTGTTGCATTCTATCGACAAAATAAATAATTTAATCTAAATATTTGTTTGAATACATAAATTATAAATTACAATCTTACTATTTGTAGCACTAACTGTAGTATGCGCGGTAGATTTTCTTAAACTGTTCTCGTTTTCTGTGCTCAAAAGTACATTTGCCGCATCATCGACAGATTCTTCCGAGTACGTCTCGTATTCATTAAACAGTAACGAGTTCCTTATTTCCCCCGATTGATTTGAAAACGTTATATTATTCAATTCGTTATTCTCTTCCTTGTAATCCGTCGCATTTTCATTCTCACTGTTACTAAATTTGAATAAACTCCCGGGCAGTGCACCCAACGTCAATAAATCAGGCGACTGAACGTAAACATCCTTATTAAAAAGCGATTTCTGTTTCTTCAAACTCGCCTCAAACAACTCAGACTTCGGCGTGACAAAACTCGTTTCTTCGCCCACAGACGTCACGACACGAGTAACCGTCAACGGCTCAATCGGCGAGCGAGTAGAACTTCCATTCCCAACCGAAGTTTCCATCGACACAGAAGTCACCAACGAATACCTCGTTCCGCCGTCCGAAACCCAATGTTTCCTCTCCCTCGTTTCTCTAATCCCCTGCCTCCTTTTCGCGGCGGGATCTCGAACAATATTCGCATTCACCTTATCCAAAGGTAAAAATCGCGCATTCGGAACCGTTTCCGTGGTCGAAACGGACAACAACTGCAACGCTGGTGCTTTAGAACTCACAAAATCATCGTCACTCATCGAATTGTGCAACCTGCCCTGTCGAATTCTTTGCCACTCCTCTTGTCTTCTCTGCAATGCACCCGACATGCGCGATCCGTTCTTTCCTCTCGGATGAGACCCAGGAGGAAGTCTTACTATCACAGCATGACTAGACTGGTTTCTCAACGTCGTTGTATTAGAATCGACGGCGGGTGACTCCGTTGAAGAGACCCTCAACCCAAAACCGGACTTAGGGTCGTCTCTGCCAGCTAATATCTCGACACTAGAGGGCTCGCTTCTTCCCACTGGAGATAAGGGCACCCATTCCGTCGAAACGTTCGCGATTCCTTTTGGTTTATTAATCGTAAGGGACGGTGAATCCATCCGAATGACAACATCGTCCTTATTTGGAGGCGAAATGCGTGATCTAAATTCTTGAGTGTTGTCTGGAGATGTGGTGGTGGTGGAAGGAAAAAATGCGGCGATTCCTTCATCGGGTTCCCAATCAAAACTGATTTCCGATACGGAACCTCGATTGGACGCTCGTTGCGTCGTCTGTTTCGTTTTGGGTGAAGGTGACGAGTCGATCTGATGTTCCTTTTCCGTCGTAAACGGCTCCCACTTGCCGTAATCGACTCTGTGTGTCGCTTGTTGGTGGTGTTTCATGTACGGAGGTCTGCTCATTTCAAAAGTCGACGACGGCACGTTTGAATTTTTCGTTGTGGCTGTTGTTGTTGATTCTAAAGACGTTGTGGTTATTTTAGATATGTCGGTAGAGACGGACTCAAGGTCTGATATTTCGGCCGAGTCGTCATCGTTGGCAAAATAGTCAACAAAGTTGATTTTTTGAGCAAATGACACTCCTAGAAGATAAATAAGGTCCGTAATCATTGTGTTTGCAGAATTTAAAATTCAAACGAGTCGCAGGTGCTATACGGTTATATAACGGGCGTGAGGCGACCTTGAGGTGCCGTATATTACCACGACCTTCTACGCGTAACTATTAAAATTAGTACCTGAGATATTGAGTGTGTTTGGATCTACGCGGATCGTTTTGAAGGCCAATGGGTTGTTTTGTTGCACTTCATCGCGCATCACGTCATACACGTTTTGTATTGAATACTCGGGCGATTTTCGACGGTCCAAATATAGGCGGAAATATACTACGAGACTGCCATTCCTTTGTTGGACATTTGGCGTTAATTTCTATGGCGTTAATCGCTTTTTATTGAGTAAAAACTTACTGAAATGAAGTTACTTCAGTTCTAATGAATGCATCGGACAACGCACTTTTCTGGTAAACTGTATTTAGCTGCAATAGAAAAATTAAATTGTTTAATTATTGGTTTTGTTTAGAGAGTGAAGATTTATTTACCAATGTTTCATATGTTTGTGCTTTAATATTAAATTCAGGTGACGTTCTCTGTTGAAGGGCACTTGAATACCTATCTCCTTCAATCACCTTCATATTTCCTTCTAATATCTCTTCCTCTATTCATTAAAATTCATTAAAATTCATTTAATATAAACAAATTGGACATACCAACAGATGCCTCTTCAATGTTATTTGTAATAACTGTCAAAGAAAATGTATGTATTATAATTTAATCAATTTATGCTTTATTTATGCTGGAATAAATGAGAGCCATTAATAAAGACCTATAAAAATCGCTTCAGATGCAATGTAGGCAAGCCCATTCATATTTCATATCAGCGTCATTGTTTTAAGAATTTCGTTTACAAAAGAATATCAAGTGTTTTTAAAGTGTTATTCAACACAATTGGTCGTCAAAGACAACTGATAACAATTCTTTGTTAACAAAATATTATTTATTTTATTATTGACCTAAATTAGAAGAATATACAACAGGTGTGAAAATTCATTTCGGGTTAATGGAACCCCTTGTACTCGAAAGGGAATAGGAATCTTACTGCCTAAATAAATGACTATGCCCACGACGGCAAACACGCAGCTCACAAGAAGAATAACCAACGCTATGGTGAGTGCCCGGCAACAGGTGCACGAGCAACAGGTGCGTGAAGAACTCGCGTGACTCACGGCATCGTCCCATAGTAAATACGGTGCCGTGCGGTGTGTAGAGTACGGCAAAAAGTCAGGATTGGCCGCGGATCTTGACGACGCAAAGTCTAAATGTTCCTACATAAAATATAGATAAAGAACAGTGACCTTCAGAAACATAAATATTGATATGAATAAATTGATTTCATATGTTTGTTTTCCTCGCGGATGATGAAACACACTTAGCATTTATTGTTTTCAACATTTAAAAGTGGATATTAGAAATGACTGGGGAAAAAAATTAAAGGCTAGTGAACTTACCGTAAGCAAAATTAAACATAAAAAAAATTACTTAGATAAAGATGAAAGTCCATTACAAGCAAATTGGTTTTTTTTCTTTCGTATTTTCTTCAGGAAATAAAAAAATAGTAAAACAACATTGCGCAACCACAATTTAAAAAAAAATAAAAATTATACTTAACTTTCTAAACCTCAAATATCAGATTTTGTAGGACATCCTTCGCTCTTAATAGACGTATTGTGTTGGTTTATTACACATGCACTTGGGAAACGAAAGGGAAAATAACTTGGCCAGAGATTGTTTCCGCAAGATTCAGGCAGCTGACAAGGCCGCAAATCACGTTTTTGTTTTTCTTTTATTTTTTATAAAAGTTCCTGGTTCTTTTTGCCGAACGTTGTTCGTTCGCGTGTGGCTACTAATCTTGCATATTTATGTGACTTTCTACGTGTAATGACATTCACTTTGAATATTTTTCAGCCATAATTGTGAAAATTCACTAAATTAAAATTGGAAACGAAAAAATCATTGTTTTCTAGTTCTTTCCACACTATTTGACCTTCATTAAAAGACACAATCAATACTACATTACCAATCCCTTTGTTTTGTTATGTTTATGAGAGTGAAGAATGTTTATTTGTATATTTATAATGTGACAAACAGAATGAACAAGTTTACGATTTCACAAGTAGAAAATTTCATAACCTTACAACTCACTACGGTTCCACTAGTTCAACATGCCAATCAATAACCCCATAAAGTTCTTGTCCTAATACAATTTTATTTTATTTTTTAAACTTTATTACAGCACCAACTCAAAATATTACGATCTAAAAGCTAAAAAATTCATCCTCACAATACAATAACCCAAATTGCACGTTAGTTACATGCCGAGATGCACAGACAAGAGTTTCCATGTTCCTACAACCCACACGACCCTATGAGGGTATGTACAGCCATTAGACATGCTTTACAGCAAAGTTAAAAATACTCCTACATATCTGTAATAAACCAAACAATTATTATAGGAGTCTTTACAGAGTAGAATTAATGTGACAATTTGAGCTATGAAATTGCCAGTGCTAGTGCATTATTTATGGCTGTTCGCAAGTTTAATTACAGTTGTTGGAAGAATCGAAAACACGTCACGCGGAGGAAAATAAGAGCTCATGTTTTCTCTTTTCCACAAAATTTCGTGACGAACGACACCATAAATGAATTATGCAAGGTCAAATGGAAATTACACGAATGGCGTAAACAATGACATCACTCGAAGGTCTTTGCACAAATCGCAAGAAACGGAATGTTACTGCATTTTGTTCGAGGGAGTAAATAAACAATAAACTCAAACACTTGCCATTAAAAAATAAATAATAACAACACACAAAGGATCGAGATTGGTGATGAAACAAACGATGGAAGCTGAGTTTGACCTCAGAACATACCTGAGAAAGGTCATTGACATTTCATTCTCTCTCGCTTTTATCAACTTCAAGGTTGAGAGTTTGATATTGTCTCGTCCGCAAACCATTTTCTTTTATAAACACTCAATTAGCATCACAATTTCTTTTCCCTTTCAAATTGCATTTCTTTTGTGTGGATTCCTATTCAATAGGCAATTTAATTTATTTTAAAATTCGACTTCCAACATAATATTATTATTAGAAAAATAAAAACCTTCAACTTCATCGTTGTAAAATCACGTACCATCACGTTATGGTAACTCGTACGGCACCGGAAACCGTTTAAAACGCTATTATACGATGACTCACATCGGTATAAGATTATAGACAACGTTCACCGACGGATAATGAAAATAGGTAACCCCAAAACCCACACGGGACACGAAATAAGAACTATGGTCACCATGCGGCACAAATGATGCAATCGGCCAAATAGGCACGTACCACTTCTTTACGCAAGCATATTTGCGTTTATTCGTTGTACCCCTCCCAGTGTAAGTGGAAGAAAAAAATTGCACAAAAAGTGATGGCCAAGGTCCCCAATTAAGGTGGCATAATTACCAAATATTTAAAATGTTTGAATAGTTTTTTATTTTCCTCTCACGATTTCTCAAGCAACTCGCAGCATGCAAAATGATGTCAAGATTTTAATCAGAATGCAGGGGTAGTTTGTCAACCCGGGGATTATAATACATGCGCATGCACTTTGAATTACCCTCTGTGTGCAAATGAATGTATGGGATAAAAAGCAGCGTTTATTCGAAACGTTAGCAACCTTGGCCCGTCAAGGGCAACTGGCACCTGGGGCTTCTCACCTTGGCCCTCCCTGGACCCATAAGAAAGGAGAAGAGCTAATAATGTGTACCAGAAATTGGTTTTATTTTTTATTTTTAAAAAATGAAAAATTGAGATTTCGTGTTTTGTTGTGGTTTATGAATGGAGTTTAAAGAAATGTTTGCCAATTCAGTGACAAATTAAGACGGGATTTATGACTGCAGCGTTATTTTACGATGAGCGGAAGTCAAGGCAAAGTTCTTTGACTGGGACATATTTCCCCGGATGACTTTCTTAGAAGCTCTCCCGATCAAAACGAGTTGAATCATCTCGCAATGAATCAACACGAGTGCGAAAAAAAAAAACATTTGTTTCACGAAAGAAAAAAAATAAATAAATAAACAAAAAAAAAATTCCAATTATATTCCCAAATTGAAAAATAAAAAATAAATTGATCATTTCTTCTTCACTTCTCCATTTTGTCAACATTTCAACCAAAAATGCATCAGAGCGTGTCACGTTTCAACCATTTTCGTCAAAAGAAAAAAAGAAAAAAAGCCAACAAACACTCAAACAACCTTAGCAATTGAGCACACGCTTAACTGACCCATCCCAAGAGGTTTTAGAGAATAGGGTGTGGGAGGATAGCCCCCTGATGGGCGGCATAAAATTCGAAAATGGCCAAACGAGACTGGATAAGAAGGAAAGATGAAAATGGGTCATGATCGATAGTTTGTTCCAAACCGATAAAGCAGCTAAAGAAAAATAGATGGGTGGATCCAAGCTGGAAAAATAATCTTTTCCGCCCTTAACGTGGCCTCTAAATCGTGTCTGCAAATGGGACGTCCACTAGATCGGATCCTCCAAACACCCTCACTCGATTACCTGCGCCTCATTCAAATTACACTTTCCACTTACATATATCGGGTCATTCAAATTACCCACGAGAGAAATTGACAGGCAAATAAATGCTAATTTTATGACCTCATATTGCGGATCTATTGTTTGTTCGAGTGTTAAGGAAAAAAAAGAATTTAAATTGACATTTTAGCATAAAAAAATAAATCCCAAAGTTAAATATTTAAATCGTATTTAAATTGGCAAGGTCTCTCTCTTGTACAAGTCTTCAGTTTAATTTCAGTACGTTGTTCCGCACAACTAGCAGAGTGCAAATAAAAGCAAGCGCAAGTTATTTTCTTGTTTTTTGTTTGGTTTTGTTTGTCCCAAACTAAAATTCTGAGTTTTTTGGTTTCGTTTTACGCGTGTGTTTTGAGTGAATGTAAATATTTTTTTTTTTAAATTAAAGCTTACCTTGTTCATGATGCTTCAGAGACAAAGATAAGTCGGAGAGGAGATTGGAATGCAACCTGCGAGCCTCAGGGTGCTAATCTCGCCATATCCATAGCAACGAAAACGCCGTGTCAGAATGAAACGGCGACCACTCACCCCGATAGACCTTGAATGATCTCTCAACGCGCGGCTGTAAGTGGCCTCCAACCACGTGCGAATACGCAGCGCATGTCTGCTCGAGCATCTTCCATCACCTGGGGCCATGAAACGTTAAAAAAAAAAACGGATGTAAAGAAAATCGAAGAAAAACTTTCGCTTTTTTTTTTAAATGAATATTCTTATTGGGTTTTCAAACTTACAATGGTTCATCAAACAGGTTAAATGACAAATTGAAATTTGCTAACAAAAAATATGACCTGTGACCCTAGAAAAATAACTTTAAAACGTTTCTTGTTTATAACAATCGTTAAAGTGTTTCGCAACAATGAATTGAAAAATATAAAATATTTTGAGAACTAAGCCAAATTTGTACGTATTATATGCCACTTGTTTAACAACTTCTCCGTATATCTGACTAGTCAATTAAATGATTAAATAATCTGCATATAGTGAATAACTATATATAATATATCTATACATTTAAATATGTCTTTGATTAACAGGTCGATACATTAAATGTTATTGTGCAATCGCCACACATAATTAACAACATTAACAACATTTTTATGTTTAAAAATTGCACTGTAGCAGCATAAAAATTGAATTTTTTTAAAAAAAATAATAATGGCAGTGATGGAAAACGAAAATAAAAACTAAATTAAATGATCGAATTACTTCAATTCAAATGCAGCAAATGTAAGGGAAAAAAAGAAAAACAAAAGAAGACAGATCAAACGGTTCGATGTGACGAAAAAATATTGAAATCATGAATGTCACAAATTAATTTAAAAACCAAAACAGTTCAATGTGACAAAGAAATGTTTGAAAAACATTACGTAGATATTATTCATTTTTTTTCCGCCTCTTCCTATCATCCGATCGACAAAGACGCCCGACGCTGCGCCGAGATCTAGTGACAGCGGGACTGAAATTTTTATCTGGGAGATTCAAACTCCTCCTTGTTGACACACGATTCGGAAGTCCATCATGCTCGTTCGTAGGCTCGTCAACATCCATTTCTGTAAATCCAGACTCGGTGAAGTTTTCGATTTCCCCGTATTTTCCACTCGTCGACGCACCTCTGTTGGTCGATGCTCGTGTCCCAGCTCTACCTTTGTTCGAATGCATCCCTAAAATCAAAAGATATTGCGGTAAAGTGTTATTTTATGCATTTCCTAAACCCTTTTATCGTAACCTAATCGTCCTTCTATAGTTTTCAACCGAGCTTCGGACGTTTGCCATTTTATTTGATTTTCCTGAAGTTCAGCAGCTCGTTCTTCATTTTCAGCGTCGTTTAATTCTTTCTGCGCTTGTTCCTTACGACACATAGCAGCACGATAGCTCTGTAATAACTCTACGAAAAGAAAAACACAATCGAATCAAACACTAAAACGTTAAATTATTTATGTTAAGAAAAACCTATTAATGAAATGAGCTGTTTGTGTCTTTCTGGCAAGGGCTCTCCGAACACGGCACCCCTTAATTTATCCAGAGGTGGAGCACGATTCTGCTGTCCACCAAATTTGCCATTACTTCTTATCCGATCCCCCAATCGTGTTAAAAGTGTCGGGCAATAAGTATGTTTAACAATCTGCTGCCGATAAGCATTTGCGTCGTCCAGTGTATCCAAAACGATTGTATCGCCTAAGAGCATTCCAAACACTAGAAAAGTAAACATTTTCATTAAAGAATTGGTTTTTTAATTTACGTTTTACGGCCAAAGTGATTAATCTACCTAGTTTACAGTTCTCTGGATCTTGCGAGAACAGAAATAAGTCTCTGGCGTAGACCGGATTCCCAGTTGGACGATAATTTCCTTTCACTTTAAAATGCGGCAACGGTCTGTTTTAAAAACAAATAAAATTTCAGCAAATATTTACGAAAAAATAAAAAAAATAAAAAATATTACTTGTTCCAATCGGGCAAATTTTTCCTGTATAACGAATCCAAAGCCAATACTTGTTGACTTCCTTTGGTTTTTTGATATATTTCTTTAGCCTGTAAATGAAAATATTTTGTAATCATTGAATATACAAATACAATACAATATTCTCACTTTTGATAGCGTGTGCGTTACGATGCAATCCATGTCGGCAGACATGTGCCAGGATAGCACTTGCGCAATTTCATCACCCACAACTTCGGCAAGATATGCGATCTGAAATATGTAACGTAATTGGAATTAACTTTCGACAATTACCATCTTAGTTTCAATTACTCACTTTCCCAAGCACTTCTGGGTCCTTGGATGTAGGGGTTAATCCTGGTTTACGTCGAGGTGCACAAAAAATGTCTTCAACTTCGCGCGAATAAAGTACAGTCAGCTGTTCAACAGTTTCCAACGACTGTAACTGATGCACTAATATGCCCCGCATTCGAAGTTCAGTTTTTATCTTTTGTTCATCGTGTAATGCAACTCCAACAGACACTAAAAATAAATATAAAAAAAGGTGGAAGAAATTCATACATTAAACAGCCAAATTCAATATTTATCTTACTCTTAAATTCACTAATCTCATGTTGGTACGTTTCTTTTGCTAATTTGTACATTTTGATTTCGTTCATCAACAGATCTCTTTCTCGAGACAACGACGCCATCGCTGCTTGCTTTTTAACATCTAAAGATAAATATCCAATTGCAACGCTTTCAAACCGCGTAAATAATAAATTACTTTTTACATTTACCATTATAAAATAAAAACGATATACTACAAGGTGGAATGCGTTGATTTCGTGGCAAATTTGGAATTTGCACGTTACATTGTAGAATATACTCTTGACCATCCATCCCAGCAGCGTTTTCTTCTATAATTAAATTCTAAAAATAAATAAACAAATAAATGAAATATAATAAAACAAATAAAAGTTGTTTCAATCAATCTTTCTTTAATATACTTGTACAACTGCTTGTCCCTTTTGCAAAGGAACCTCTATAATTCCATCACCGCCGCACAACTGCGGAATCTCCGAGACGGGTGAATTGCACTTGATTTGAAAAGCTATTTTTCCATGTAGATTAAATCCAGCTGTATTTCCAAATGAATCCTAATGACAAATCAAAATTAGTAGACATTTCTCAACGACCTGTCTCTTCCCACAAACCCTAAGTTCTAGCTTTAAAATTTTAAATAAAGTCCGACCGATTAATTTTGAACTATTCGAAACTGTAGGCGTAGATAGATTTTGTACCGGTACCAATTTAACCGGACGACCCGCAGACATGTTAATTGCGATCTAAACAACGCAACGTGCAATTATTAGAAATTTTATATTTAAATTTTTAATTTTCTGCTTACTATACTGCTATTCATAGCTATTGATCCCGATTCGTATACAAACATAATGTTGTAAGCGCCGGCGATTTCTGGAATAGTATGACCACTAGCGAGCAAAAAATTTACTCCAAATTAAATTTAAATCTTTAATTGTTTTTGCAGAAATTACCGAAATATAACTGCGCCGTCGTCGGTTTTTGTAGATTGGTTCGGTGTAAATGTAGTTGCCTAAGTAATTAAAAATTCAATTAATTGATCAACGTTTTTCGTACTGAACGACTAACCTTTAAGGACGGTTTATTTTGCATTCCTTCAGCTTTCCACATTTTCATCAAAATTTCACTCGGTTTAACCGAATCCAATACACTTCCATCTTCAGCAATAACTTTAACACGAAATTCTATCAAAACAAAACCAAATATTATAAACCTGGAAAATATTTAACTATTAAAATGATGCATTACCTTTGAGAACTTCACCTACTGTGTAAGTCAACGTTTTATCGTAGTCAATATTTAAGGCAACAGCTTTGCTACGATCCAAAGGTACGTGAATCCTTATAACAGGGCCGGTTATAAAATTTCGTCCACAAAATGCTTTGGGATTGATGCTAAATATTCCACGACAATTTTTCCCGCACAAACCTTCCGGACAATCTAGATGAATGTGGCTAACGAAATTATTATATTTTTAAAATCAAGTCTACCAATTCACCTCTCACTCATATCAGTAAAATACAGACCTCGATCTTACGCAAACTGTAAGTTTTCCAAAATTAACACATCCAGCAACATCCGTCTTCTGCGGCGTAGGAGTTGGTAATAGCTTGAATAAAAAATAAATACAATCAAGTAATCCAACCGAACCTTAACAGTTTGTTTTCAATACCTTCAAACCGTCGTCTATTCCTAACTGAATTTTGATGTTTGCATCGTCACACGCGTTACCCGCTTCGTCCGCCAATTGAATAATCAAAGGCTTCCCAAGAGTGGTGTTATTGTAAACAGTGATCGGCTAATTTAGAACGAAAATTTTTTAAAAAAGAAGCGTAATAATAGTTTCAAATGGGAGGTTTACCTCTTCAATATTAAATCCAGGTAACAAGATCTTAGACGGAACACCGGAAACCATTTGCAGCCGGATGTAATCCGTGAGGCCGCGCCACGAAACCTTAACTTCGCGTATCCCGAGTTCTTTATTTTCAAATGACACACCTTTGATGACAAATCCCCCGTTTTGTCCCAAAGCTCGAACCATATGATCAGTTACAAGACCCTCTCCTGTAACTTCTAAATCACCCAAAGCAGATAATAGTAACTAAAAAAAATACAAATACAATTAAATTCATAGTTTAAACGTGGTAACAAATATTTATTACCTTCTTAATATTGTTCCCATGTTCGTCCGAAACCATGACTAAAATATCCGACGTTAGAAGTTCGCCCAAATTAATTTTATTTGATGCACTGCACACACATTTAATCGATGCCGGCTCGCCCGCTTTGACTCTTAAAAATTAATCAATTTTACAAATAAAATTATTTAACTAAGCATCGATAACTATACTTGATCGTAAATCCAAAATCCACATTTTCCCCAATCGTGATGTTACAATATTTGCACTCCTTCACTGATAACGGGATATTGATATTGGGCAAGCGGCCAAGCAGAATGGAATCTTTGTCCAAATTAGCCACCCAATTCACTTTAAATTTCGAATGCTGAAGTGGATCCAGTTCGATTTCCCGTCCACCTTCGTCCAAAATGGTAAATTCTACAATAAAACGAAATTAGTCTACAAAAACACGTGTCTTCGTCGATCACGTACCAAGTTTTCTTAAAACACTTCCTGCCACACAAGTTAAATCCGTATCCTTTGCTATCGTTACACGCATTCCTTTTTCATCTTCGTACGATAACTCTAAAATTGCAGCACGACTACTAGGCAGTATTGTAATTGATTTTATTACTGGTGCAATATCAGTGCGGCCCTAATAAATATTTTTCCCTTTAATGTTTACATCTTATACAAGATCAAACTGACTTTTATTCACCTGCACTTCAATTTTCCCCTTAATCGTTGTAGACGACTGAGAATTCTTCAAAAAAAGCGGTGGACCGGTTAAAGTGACTTGGCCCGTTGTTGAACAATCCGCTACGTAGGCTGGGTAATTGGTATCGTCGCCGAAAAACTGAAAAACAAAAGAAAGTACGAGATAAATTGTCTCCCGCTGCGTTAATTTACGTACCTTGCACATCACAGCGAGTCGCGAATGAGAAGTAAAATTTCCAGCAACGTCTTGGATGGAAACTAGGAATGAAACTGAAGTCCCATTTTCAATTTCTAACTCTTCGGCAAAAGGTTTCACCAGTATTTTGCTAGGTAAACCAGGTAACAAACGGATTTTTAAACATAGAGAATCTTCTTCTAACCCAGGAATCGTTACTACGAGGTTAAAATTCTATTAAAAAAATATATTAATCACTGAATACTTGCGAGTATAACGATTTCAATTAATACTTTTCCTGTATTGGATTCAACTATCCCTTTCGAAACGATGCCTTTAATTAAAAGCATGTTGCCTTTTAGTTGAACACTACCATAACTCAATTGTAAACCACTAAACAAAATAAATAACAAAACGTCAACAAATAAGCGAGAAATTTGCCTCCATTTTCATCATCTTGCCTCGCTTTTAATTCCGGTTTAATTTTATTGTTCGGTTTTGCCGAATTACCAAATTTATCTTGAAATTCCAACGGTATTTGAAAGGGCACTCCGATCCGAAACGGACCATCCAACAAGCCAACTGTAAATCGTTCTGGCCCAGCCTCTGATTTAAAACAAAAAATTTAATAACACATTAAAACAAACGTTCATTCGTTGGTACCTATCACGGTGAATTTTAGTTTATGACATGGCAATTCTTTTCCAGCGTGAACAGACTGCTCCGAGTCATTCAGAACAGTTTGAAGACTCAATGTGTGAGATCCGAGATTTCTTACATTTTCTAATAGAATAATAAAATTAAAAAAAGTTTTATAAAATAAGAAATAATATATCTGATGCAAACCCATTTTTCTAAACCAATAGGACCAACTCTTAGCATGAGGACAGATGTGATTTGCGATGGTTTGATCACCACACGGGGCTTGAGTTTGAAATATAAAATAAGAATAAAAATAACAATAACGATTTATATAATACCAACGTACAATGCCAAATAAGCTTCAATTCGATTAATAACTTCTTTTGAGTTGATCCAGGCAATTTCTGGATCAATTCCCCACGCCTGTTTTGTATTTGGACTTTTATCGCACCGATCGTTTTGCCAGCAGACCTCCGTTCATTCGGTAGCAATTGATCGCCTTCCGGCCAAGTAACGATTAATGACTCGGGTAATCTAAATTAAAATAAAACAAAATCAACAATTTAATCCTTTTTTATTTTTTTTTAAAATTGCTTTTTACTTTTCCTCTTCTTCCTCCAACGATCTCTTGATGACGTACTCAGTAGCAACACGATCAAGCTTAGACAATGGTAAAACTTTCAAATCACCATAAACAGACTTTGGTTCCTATTTAAAAAATAGAAAAAAAAATAAAAACAATTTCAAAATTAGAAAAATTTCTGTTTTTTAAATATTGATCACCTGAGTAATTTCAACATCACCACCAGTCGCAAATATTTCACCATCGTGATCGCTAAATAACAAAAATCGTTCAATAGATCCGTAAATAACAGGGACTGTCCGCTGCATTCGAACCTGAAGTGGGAAAATTTATTAATCCGCAACACCACACAAAAATTTAATTTCAAATTAATACCAATTGTCCTTTATTGTACGTCTTCCCGTCCCATTCAATACTGTGATAAACGGCCCATGGATGCTGTCTATTTCGTGGCAAATCAGTGCGCATAACGATATCTTGGAAATTGCAGAACTTAACTTGCTTATCGCACGTTTCGTGACATTCTTTTAACCAGTCAACAAACTGTTTATCAATATTTCCTCTTTTCTCCTAAAAAGAGACGAAATAAAGTTAATAACTGCTCATAAAATGACAAAAGTATAGAAATTTTACCTGCCCATTAATTACTCTACAAAATACTGTTCTGTTTCTATCACGTAACCGATTTTCCAGATCGATAAATGTTAATTTATTCGTGCTCACTTGAAACTTTTCGTTAGTCCAAAGCACTCCTGAAACTCTATGCAATTCAAATTTCAAAATAAAAATAACAAGTTGCTAGAAAATTGAATTTTTTTCTTTTAACCTATTGTAACAATCCAATGGAATATTTTTCATTTTCTTCGGGAGACTGCACCAGTCAAATCTGCGTTAAAATTAAAATTTACTCAAAGCGCATCGAGTAAATCAAGAAGAAAACACATACTCGTCGATCGTAGTGTAAGGAATTAGGCGTCCGTTCCAATAACATTCAAAAATGGGACGACGACCTCTGGCTGGTCGTTCAGGAAGTGGATAATCATACTCGTCGTCATTTTCTACACCTAAAAACCAACTTCCGTCATTATTTTGTCGCGTTCTTCCCCGTTTCCCATACTTGTTGCCTCGCCGCTGTCCACTGGATATGTTTCACGATCGTACAGAAATGGGTGATAACGTAATATGCCTTCAACAACCCCCGTCACATCGACAATAGCTTTGAACTCAAATGAATTTTCAGCCGAATGAATAAATAATGATTGAAGGTCATCATTCACGTCCCTCAAATTAACAGTTTTTGGAACGTTTCCTTTAATAACCAATTTGATCTGAAACGACATGAAAAATAACACTATTTCCGGCATTCAGCGAGCAAAAACTTCAATTACTTTTATGTTTATATCACAAAATGGTGACGGCACATCATTTTCGTTTCTAACTTGGTTACCATGAGCGCCGTGAAGATAATAATGATAAATATGCCTAAATCGATAATGTAATAAATTAAATGTACCATTAAAAAATAGAAATAAACCTACGCTAGCTGTCGACAAATGCACTTATAATTATGCTTGCAATAATGTATTTGTTCTTGGGATAATCCTTGGATAATGACGCAAGTAAAACTGTCCATTCCCTTTTCTTCCCGAACTATTTTTCGGACATGCTCGTCTTCGGGTGCCGTCAAATGACTACTATCGCAAGGCTTCAATTAAATCAATAAAAAAAAATCATTAGTAATATTTAATACCAAGAAATTGAAAATATAAATGTGTGTACTTGTCTATTCTGTATAAAACCACTGTAAATGGCTTCTTTTCTTTTCTCTTTTCGCTCAAATTCATCTTTAGAAATTGTTAGTTCATGAACATCTTGCGACTCCTTTGTTTTTGTTATCATCTGCAATGATTTCCAAGAATACAATTTACGATATTTGCGTTAAAATCGAATCAAAGTTAATAAAAATTGTACAAACACGAGTCGAATTGCCAATAAAAAATATAGCCTGCTTTCCACCAACTCCAAAATACGATATGTCACTGTTCAGTGATCGTGGAACTACTTCCGAACGACGAGACGAAGTCGAACAATCCTGATCGTCGTCAATTTCACTCCCCGATCGCTTGGATCCATCTTTGCGACTAAATTTTGAAAGTCGATAAATAGCCCAATTATTCAGCTGTCGCGAACTCATTCCATTCCCGTTGTCTATTACGAGTATTGTACTTTTATCACCGTCTTCCAACATCTGTTATACAAGAAAGAAAGAAAAAAATTAATCATTCAACAAATTTCTCAATTTAAAACTGATTTCAAACTCACTAAGCGTATTTCAATATTTCGAGAACCCGCATTCGAAACAGTTGCAGCTAATGAGTTATCAATAAGTTCGGCCAAAGCGTACGCTACAAGTTATTAAAAAACAACTGTTAGTACAGTTATTTTCCATTTACAACGTGTAATTGATGTTTACGTAAAGGATTATTTCCTTCCGACGCGTAATATTCGTACATTCCACTCTTAACCAACGTATCATAATGTGGCATGTAATGAACTCGTTCCTGAGTTGGCGCAGTGAGTTCTTGGTTTATGTCATTTAATAGATACAACGTTTCCCCGTCTTCCAGTTGATCTAATAATAAAATAAAATGATAAATTATACAAATAGGAAATACGGTAACTGTATATTTCGTACCGTACGATTCGTCGTTTGCAACCACTTCTCTACTCGTTGTACATATAATAACTTTTTCATCGCTGCTAACATCAAAAACCTATTATTTGAACGAGAAATATGATAACAAAAATATCAATCGAGATGAATGTTATGTGAAAAACTTCAAATTAATAATTGATAAACTTATTTCGTATGCACGTCATGTACATGCCCAAAACGAAACTTTTGCACTTGCTCGCTAATTACTCGAGCAAAACATCAATTACCCTAAAAGTTTTAGTTTCAAACTGTCCGAAATTCTTGACATCCGAAAGATTTAAAGATATCTCCGGTTTATTCCCCGCACGACGGTCGTAAACAACAACTTTCTCCGCGGCCGCCATAGTCGCTTCGTGTTAAATTAGTTGTCACCGCTAGGTGCCGCTTAATGCACAACCGTAAGGCAGACACGAAACGTACCACCAATAGTTATCACAGAAAATTGATTTATTTTCATCACAATTAATCGACAAACATTTCTTTTATTATTTTTTTTTATTTATTCTTTATAACGATCAAGTACAAAGAAAGTACATTTTTATTTGCCTTTTTTGGCTTTTATTTTCTTTAAATAAAATTCTAATTCTTTTCCTTCCATAACGTAACCATCAGCGCGCCCACACTGTCCAGGTCTAGACGAAATGCAAGCTAAAAAATACAAAAAAAACAATTTCAATTACAAAAACATTAACACAAATTAAATATAAAATCCAAATAAAGTATTTAACAATTAAGGTAATCAGTGTAACTATGACAAAATAACCAACACGTACTTCTGGATTTTAGAATATCATCATTTCACCTTACAAAATCATTAAAAACTAATTGTCAATCATTCGTACCTAACACACGGCCAGTCATGAATTGTTCCTCGATCGGAGTCTCAACTTTAGCATGTTTTTGACGCTCCTTGTACTTCTTCTCGGTTTTCTTGCTGCGTTTCTTGTTTAAAACAGCTTCATCAGCCTCAGTCTAAACAAACAACAATTGTTAATCAATAAAATAATTCATTTTTAGAATTCGCAATCATTAAAACGCACCAATTTGGCTCCTTTTTTCCTTCCCAACGGCGTAGCGTAATGTGCCTCATACCACTGTCGAAACGGTGTCGCATCAATCACTATAATCGCATTCTTCACCAATGTTTTAGTTCGCACCAACTCGTTGTTGCTAGCATTGTACACAACGTCGATGATACGGGTTTTACGAGTGCAACCTGCAATGAATTTAAAAAATAACAAATATAATAATTGCGACTAAAATTCACTTGAAAAATCTGCGCTTAAGTCAGTGCGCTTAGGTTATTTCTTTCATTGATAATCAACTGACACGCAAAAATTATCATCATTTACATATTACGAATTAAGATTAATTGTTTTTGCTTTTTTTTTTTCAAATTAAAACTTACATTCAGAGCCCCACGAAAAATTTCCTTGATCCAATCGCAATGCTCGATATTTCTTGTTTCCACCACGAGTTCTTACTGTATGGACTCTTTTCGGACCAAGCTAAGAGAGAGAAAAAGACATTTTTGTTAAACAGCACAGTTGGACCGCCATTTTTCTTTTTAAGAATTTACCTTGGTATTCGCGGCTGGTCGGCCGAGCTCAAACTTCCTCTTTTTACGCAGTGGCTTTTTCTTGCCTCCAGTCTTCCGACGTTTGTGCCAATGGTCCCTGGATATACCTGCAAAAAAAGTCGCATTATATTTTGGTGGTCCACGCAACCACAGTGGCACGAGTCCTAATGTCCATATCCAAAAATCACATTTTACATCAAATATTCTTAGAATATAACCTTAACAAATGAATTATACATGCGTTATAGTGAATATAATTCGATATTTACAAGCAGATGGTTAAAAATAACGTAAAATGTTAATGGATTAGAACTATACCAAATCACTTACCCATGATGGCAACCGGCAAAGTTTCCCGCGAAGGCTTATGGGTAGGATTGCAGACTTCCTCTCCCTCCTCTCGGTTACGATATGCCACCTGGTTGCAAAATTTGGAAACTTATTTGTCAAAACCACTGTGGTGAAAACGGAAGTAGGTGGCGGGTTAGAGTAATCCAATATGGCGTTAATAGATGGAGATTCAATCTTGAGAAAGGTTACAAAGGGTACAGAATTTAATTCGTTGATGTCTTATAAATTAAAATAATAAATGTGTATTTTTAATTTTAGACATTAACGAGGTTTTTGGTCGGCTGTTCGATCATCATCCATTCGTTAGTGGTGAAATAAATTTTTTTTTGAAGGAGTTCGAGGTACAGTGTCAAATTATTGAGTCGAAATGTTAAATATCAGTTGATAAAATTGATTTTATAGGGAAGAAGAAAAGAGGCCGAGGTTGAAGGATTATTTCAAATCCTAGATCGAGTGGTTGACATAAGAGAAACACAATTGGACAAAGCTATTTCTTCAGCCGATCCTGATTTGCTGATTGTGAAAGATAATTGTACAAATTAATCCCACATTTCTATCAATGCATATTTCTATATATTTATACATTTTAAATTTTTAAATTTAAATAGTAGTAAGAGCACTCCAAATTTGTGATAATATTTTAAATAAGGAAACTTCAGATGAAGTAGGTGACCCTGCAATTTTCATGTTTTTACACGAATATTAATATTCTGAATTTTGTTAATAAGGCTGAAGCTGCTGCTGAACGCCGATTGTCACTCCAGAAAGAATGGGAAGCTCTTGAAAAAGAATTTTCTGATAAACAACAAGAGGTGACAAATTCATTCAATGAAAAAGAACAGGAAATCCGAACCTATTACATCGAATTAGAGAAGAAATTACATATTTATAAATGAATCGATATTTATAATTTATATTGTTAAATCGTTTACTAAGTAAAATAAAAACAAAATGAATGGAACTGATATCTGAGACGCCTTTTTCAACGAATGATTGTGTCTAACAGCGAATATCCTGTATTAGAATGCTCAAATTATTAGTTTAAAAGTGCAGGAAGAATACAGGATGTTGGAAGGAAATTTTAATGTTGTTTCATTCATCGATGTCTGATGAGATCGTTTTCCTCGCTATAGAATGTGCACAAAAGCGAGGATGTGTTTAAAAAAAATATATATCTAAAAAACACCGTTGAAAAACCGCCGTGAAAAGCGAAGGACAAATTTCATTTCAGTTTGACTTCCCCCAATCAGAGTAGAAAGAACGATTACTCATCCATTTGTAATTTTTATTGCCACTTTTATTTCAAAATAATTTTTCTTATACAAAATTGTCAACGATAGGTACAAATTGCAGGAAAAAAATCGCCTTGCCTCTAATAAAAGTAATTAATTAACCAACTAAATAATAAATGTCACAAAGATTACAATTCCTAACTGCTTGCATCTTCGTAACTGGTTTCGTACTCGTCACTCGTGTAAGGATTTCTCGTAGTTTTCCGGGAAGATGAGTCGATTGGTGCGTCATCACCACGACTTTCGTCAACACTTTCCGACGAATGATAATTACTAGACATTTTAGGACTCGTTGAATTGAATCGACTTGTCGGGGTTGTGTAATTAGATTTTTCGGTGAACTGAGTCACGACGGTGAGAACCGAAGGTGTCGCTGTTATGTTTTGGGTGTACGATTTAGTCGTGATATGTTGCGTGGGGCGCGGAGTGGTTTTTAAAGTGTTTTTTTGAGTCGAGAGGTTTGAAATGGAAGATAAAGTGGTGGTTTCTCTCCCGAGCAACTGCGTCGTCTTCCCTGCAGTGACTGCGGGTATAGAGGTCGAGGTGGTACTTGAGCGATTTGTTACGGTGGTTGGAATCGTCGGTTTTGTTTTTGTTCCATTCTGTTTTTTTGGGGTTGAGGTGTAATTTACCGCACCGGTTGGTCCAGTTGCGTTTGATTTATTTCGCGGTCTCGTGGTCGTGCTGAATAAATTTAGGAAGTTGATATCAGTTGTAGTTGCAGCGGGGGAAATCGAAGTTGAAACGGAAGGTGGTGATGGGCGACTTGAATTTTCAGATAATGGGGACGTTTGCGTGGTTTTTGTGGATTGTGCAGTGGTGGAATTTGGCAGCAAACTCGTCCCATTTCGTCCGTCTTGGTTGGTCCCTGTTTCGAATACGGATTCAGTCATAGAGACAGTCGAAGTATTTCTCGTGACTGAAGTTGTTGCAGTATTCAGTGATGATGGACTTGTGGGAGTCGCAGCAGTTGAGGAATTTGTGGTGGTCGATGGACGAGAGAAATTTGCATTAATTGAGGAATTTGTTGTTTTTATTGGTAGATTTGTGGTGTTTGATGGACTAGCGGTGGTAGATGGATTTCTGGCAGTGGAATTTGCAGTGCTTGAGGAATTTGTTGTTTTTATTGGTATTTTTGTGGTGTTTGATGGATTTGCGGTAGTAGATGGATTTACAGCAGTGGAATTTGCAGTGTTTGAGGAATTAGTTGTTTTTATTGATGGGTTTGTGGTGTTTGATGGACCTGCGGTAGTAGATGGACTTCCAGCGGTGGAATTTGCAGTGCTTGAGAAATTTGCTGTTGTTGTTGATTGATGCGTGGTGTTAGATGGACTTGGGGTGGTTGTTGCGTTTTCAAAATTTGGAGAAAATGCAATCGGGTTTGTTGAACTATGGAATGCAGGTGTTCCATTTGTATTATTGTTATTTGTGCTAACTTGAGCTTGATTTGTGGTCGTATTTTCCAACTTGGTAACTTCACTCGATGGTTTGGTTGAAGTTGAAATGGTTTCGTTTAGGTTATTCTCTGGAATTGTGCTTATTTCTTCACTACTCCCTTTCGTCGTCATCCTCCATGGTAAAATTCCAACTTCTAAAGAAGAGTCATTCCCAATCTTCACCGTTGTTTCCGCACTGCTAACGGATGAAGACTCGTAACCTTTGGTCGTGCTTGACTGATTTATACTCTCAGTGTCCAAAGAATTCAAACTTGTGCCACTTTTTGCTTGAGTTGTGCTCACATTGAGCACGTAAGACGGAGTGACAATACCACCTACTTCTTTGGTGGTTGATGTGCTTGCATTAACAACATGAGACGTGACATTGGCTAACTCGTATGTGGACGTCACTGTGGACGGATTTGAAGTTGTTTCAACAAGTGGGCTCGGGAAAGGGGTGTTCGAGGTGTTCCCTGTGAAATAACTTGCAGGTATTTCGGTGTTGTTGCTAGGTGGCCAAAAATCCACATTTTTTGTTGTTCTTCGTGGTACTGAATTGGTCGTTAGGTTTGCAATTGGTGAAGTATTGCCCGAGTCGGCATTCAAATTTGCCGCAGTGGTTGAACTTATTGATACATCCGCACGAATTGAAGTGGTTGAATTAGGGTTGAGTGTAAAACTGTTATTCGAGGTCATCATACTTTCACTGGAAATAATTGGCGATGATGTTTGACGAATGTCCTCGACGGTACTTGAACCATTATTACTTGTTGGAATTTTCCAAGTGGTTAGTGGAAACTCATTAGTGTTGGTTTCCTTTTGTTCGCTAGTTTGGTTTCTTATTATATATCCAGTAGTTGTTGAATCTGTCGTATTGATCAGAGGTGTTATGGTCGGCAAGAATTGGGAAGTTGTTTCGTACGAACCAACTGTTGAATAAAATAAATATTATCAAGTTTTAATTAATTTATTTTAAATCGCATCAATACTAAGGATAAAAACACATCCACTTTAAATGTTTTTGCTGTATAATAAATAAATGTCAAGCAAAAATGACTAATTCGAGTCGAATTTCTTCCTGGTTGGTGTGTTTTGTGCGCCATATTATAATAACGTTCAGGCAAAAATTAATATTTATGAAAAATAAACGATTTTAAAAAAGGGAATAATTCTTACCGTTGTCGTTGTCGATTCCGCAGCATTGGTCCTCCACATAACAACAGATAATATTGTACGCGCGAGTTTTGCAATTATCACAATATTCGTGTAATCCACACATCACCACTTTGGGTCGCAGTAATGTGAAAAACAATAGAGTAATTGTGATTAAATTGTTCGTTTTTCCTATCATGATGACGACGAACGTTCGCTCTTTAAATAACAAAATATGAAATTTAAAATTCTAATGAATATAAAAGGAAAATTAAGGAACTGTAAAAAAAATTACCTCACAGGGAAAACTTCAAACTGATTCGTTCTGGTGTTCTACAAATTCTGATTTTAGTCACGTGACGCAGGCGCTTGTGAACCGTGAAAAGTCCATTGCAGTTGTCAGACGTGACTTGTAAGTGGTGTATAATGACTGAAAAATCGCCGCTTTTGCATCCACTATGTAATTTCCATTGTTATTCAGTACTATTTGACCACAGTCCGTTACAAATCTTAAATACAATCACGTTAGATTAAAATTAACAAATAAAAAAATTAGAAAATCGACGGTTTTGGTTATTAGGTAAATTGTTACTTTTATTTTATTATTCGTTCACATTTTTTTTTATTTTTACATTAGTGATTATTCAACATAAAGTATTCTTATTACAAGACTGAAACAACAAATTACTATTCACAGCCATAAACAGACCATGTCAGTCATATATCACAAGTTGTGCAGTGAAAACACTCCTAAATAAATTAGGTACTTTAAGCATCAAAAATAAGAAAACAAAAAAATCTCGTTAATTCATTTGTCCAAACAAATTAAAAAAAATAAAATAAAAAATAAAATTCAAAATGAAATAAAAAAAAAAACGCTTCATACCGTACACACAACGATCAAACAAACATTATTATCGACACAAAATAAATGCTCTAAAATCATGCTACCGTTAACTTCGCTATGGTTTAATGTAAACTTCAAATCATTCTTCCTTTTAAATTTTTATTTTGTACAGTTTAAGTTTGAAACCCAGCACTTCTTTTATTACAGCAGAGAACGCAGAAAGGATAACTAATTTGGTAATATTATACAAATATGGATTTGCTGACAAACCAGATATTTTAAACGGGCTTTCTAATTCCTAAAAAAAATAAAATAAAATAATTATTTCTTTTAAATAATCGAAATATCTCGATAATTTCAAAACCTTAAGCAGATCAGCTGCCAATTTTAGAACGTTATTTGCTAAACTCAGCCCTTCCTTTTTGTGAGGTTTCTGCTCCATTTGCAAATATAAATTAATCTGGCAAATAAATGTTAAAAGCACGTTTAAACGTGGAAAAAAGTCGTAAAATCAGTGACACTAACCTGTTCGGTAATGAGGACAGAAGGATTGCCATACTTTTTGTTAATTTTTGTACCTAAGGTCATGAAACGTAATAAATAAACGCCCAGGGCCAGTGTCCAGACAACCAGTTCCCAATGCAGCAACGCATGACCAAAATTTTCGCTATCTTTCATCAACTTAACAAATTAGAATAAAAAATATTTAATAAAATCCTAAAATTAGCAAACAATAATAATTAGCCTTACTTGAAAACAAAGAAAACAAATAACGATAAAAGCTAACATAAATGCAGCCGACACAATTACATCCACTGATCTTTGAGGACCGTGTCTCTAAATGCAAAAAAACAACACAAAATTATTAATACCAATGTTTAATGCCTATTAATTCGGCTTTAAATTCAACAAACCTTTAGATATGATCTGACTGATAACCATGTTTTGATATTGCCTACTTTGTTGAGCCTAAAATGAGGTATATCCGATTTACGCGCGCGACGAGATGACGTGAGATGAGAAAATAATTTGGCGTATAAAAATCTCTGCAAAAGATATTTATTTAACGCAATGTCTTTCGATTAAATCTTTTCTCCAACTCTAACCTGTTTGAAAGTTCGTTCAGCGACAGATAAGAGGAAAAAGAAAATCATGCTTAAACAAAAATTATTCATTTTAGCTGCCAAAACAACCGTCCGAGTCCTAAAGAAAATTACAGCAAAAAAATAGTTTTATTTGACCGAATAAATGTGGAATTAAAAATCGTTACTTGAGAGTGCTTCCAATGCCGAGAAACATCAAAGCGACAACAAAATCCGTCGTTGAATTTCCACAGTTTTGTATCTCTTCCGACTGCGTCGTTAGCGTGTCGTGAATCCGTAAAGCTGCGGGTAAAAATGCTACCATCGTTGCAAACCCGAGTCCCGCGACCAAGTAATCGGTGCCTATAGTGGTGTTATCGACTCGTTGAATGATTACAGAACAGATGTCGAGCACGGAAAAGTCAACTTTATGCACTTGTTTTCCTTCCCAAATCGTGCAACTGACTATCAAATTTGAAAATAGTCAAAATCAATAAGAAATTATTACATTTTAGGAGCAAAATCGATTATTAATGATGTAAAAACCTTTATCTGAAGTAGGTAGTGTAGGTGCTGGAACAGTTGCAACTGAATTATTCTAAAAAAAAATAAATAAATAAATAAAATTAAATAAAAACAACAGAAAACGCAGTAAATTACCTGTAATTTCCATCCGAATGGATCTTCATTTGCAAGACCTTCGTCAGTTTCCATATTAGAGCTGTAACTATTATCACCCTCCGTATTAGTCGTCATAACCCAGTCACCATCACAAGTCTGTTCCTACAAAAAAAATTAAATTTATAACATTTCTCCATTTTCCCAATCCAAAATCTCTCGGGTTACTTTTAGCGGAGTATTTGGCGATGTTGTATCGGCCTCCGATTCGCACGAACTGTTGCAAGAGCTATCATTTTGACGACCATTTTGAGAAAATGTTATTGAACGAGGAACACGACGTCTGGTCAAGCACCGCCTTGTATCAAAATTAACCTGCCTAGTCTGAAATTAAAAAGATTAATCGATTAAAAAGTGAATTAATTAATTAATAAAACCGATTTCTACTTGTTTCAATAAAGTGTTCTTGTTAACTTCAACGTCGGAAGGCAACAAATCGGTCTCAACATCCCCAGAGCTGATGTCCTGCACAGCGCTGTCGTTCCGCGTGTCCATATCAGACTTGTCATCAGATCCAACGTGAGCTGCTTGAGGACTCGACTCCGAGGTTTTGAACATGGTATCATTAGTGTCTTGACATTTATTGATTTTCTGACGCTTTTCTTCGCTCGATGTTTCATTTCTTCCGATTTTTTTCTCGATTTCTCGTTTAATTGGTTTGATATTGTGACTATTGCTGGATGTTTTCTTATTTCCCAGACTGTCGTCGCCGAAATAGAACGCAAACGGAAAACTCGAACACGACGAACGTTCGGTCGAGCCTGTTCCAGATGCAGATTTAGATGATAATTTCTTTTTAACGCGTTTTCTGAAATTAAATATTTCAATTTAAAACAAAAAATTATTATTATTATTATTTTTTCATTCGGATACCTTTTTTGTTTAGCTCTACAAGGTCGCCTCTTGCTCGTGAGGACGGTAGCTACCACTTGAGAATGCATCACCCCCAAAATAATCATTAAAACAATGGGCAAAAGAATTTCCACAAGACTGATATCCTGCAATACAATTAGAAATTAAAACAAAAACAACAACAAACCAAACCAATTTTATCCAAAATTCTTACTTGATTGTCCAAATTACTATCTTTAGTGTTTATGGAATGAAAGAAATAGGTAAATGTGTTGCAAAATTGCAAAATGTAAATAATTAACAAAAGAGAAGAAACCCAAATATTCGTTTGTCGTTTCCACCTGAAATAATTAATTCAAATTAATCATATATTTTAAAATACACGTATTACAAATTTGTATTTACCAGTTAAAATATAATGGCAAGAAAAGCACACGGACAATTCCTCTTTGAGCAGCCACGATAGCTCCATAATGCGGTTTAGCTTTTGGAAATGTTGATCCTAAAATTTGAATAAAATAAATAAATAATACGAGTAAAAATTTACATTTTTTAGTATTAAAAAAAAAAACAACTAAAATTCAATAATAAATAAATAAATAAATAAATTATTCATGTTTAGGTAACTAACACGACTTCAGCATGCGATTTGGTACATACAAACTGCGAAACAAAAAAACGTGTTGATATTTAAAGTAAAATGGAAAAAAATCCAATTACCTCGCACTAGGTCTAAATCTATGAGCTCAGTTTTCAAGCGTGCCGTTTTTTTTGGTACGTTTCCAAGACCCTGAAAATGAGAATAACCGCGTTAGATGTCAACAAAATATGAAATCTCAAATATTTTTCGTTTTTTTTTACCCTCAGTATTCTCTGCTCTACTGTTTTCTCCCACATTTGTGAATCATAAGTGCCAATCTAACGAGGAAAAGAGTAATCAGTAAATAACTCTCATAATCCTATACGCGAGTTGTTTTTTTATTTCTCACCTTCCTTTGATACCAAATGAGTGCTGAATTCAAGGACATAATGGATTAGAAGTGAATTGACTTCTAATTTGAGGGTACAGCCATTCGAAGTGATTAAAATTTGTTTTGTTGTTCATTCATCGAATCTTTCAAAAGTTTTCTATGAGTTTTGACAAAAAAAGGTAATTTCCCAACCCCCCTTCAACACGCGTTACAAATTAAACTTAAATAGTAATTAAAATTAAACTTTGGTCCACCTGTCAATCAATAAGCAATTAAAATTTGACAACATCAGCTGATTGACCGCTGGTGTCGAATGAAAAGAAAAAGAGATGCTGCGCCATTTTGAAAAAACTGAAAGTGCGATTCTTATTAAAGCTATTTCTGTACTTAAAATGAATAGTTTTTACGACAAATTTATTACGAAAATATAAAATAAAAAATTAAAATAATAATTTTAAAACACATTTATTAGCCCGATGAGTTAATTAAAATTTATTTCAAAATTTGCGCGTCAGACCGGTACTTCAACTTTCCAAAATGGCTGCTGAATGTTGTTACCTGAAATCACATTGGATTTATCATAAGAAATATCATTTATTTTAAGTAAGTATTCCGACAGAAATCAACATTTCCCCCCATTTTACATTATTTGGTACAAATATTATTTTTTATAGAATTTAAAAAAAACTTTTATATCAAAATTTGGTCCAAAATAGAAAAAAAAAAAAAAAAAATGCTCAATCCAGGATATCGTGAATAACCATTGATTCCATGCCGTAATATCAAGCTCAAACTCTTGTGTTGCTACGAAATTTGGACTTTAAAATTCAGCATTTATGGCCGATTATAATATTATTATTAAGCTCCGCCCGTCCGGTTGGCTTAGTCATTAATCACATACCTTTATGAAGTTTGTGTTTACTGACCGAAATAATAATACTATTCACGTTTCGCAAGAACCTTGACCAAGATCATTGTGAGCTATATTTGGCAGTGCAGAGAAGCATTTTCTAAGGAATTTATCACGTAATCGAAGCATTTGTGCTTATGTACAAGATTTTCCCACCTCTTTGTTCGTACTTCTTATTTAAACAACAAAAAAAAGATATGATCACGTGCAAAGATCGCGATAAAATCATTCGATTGAAATGTGGACGGAAACTACTTAGTGAACTTGTTTGAAATGTGAGTTTGAAAAGTGAAGCGGTTCAAGTTGACTGACCAAGCATTCATTTGTAATGTCCATCCGTCTTTACTTTTTTTTTTATTTTATCCTTTTGTGGTTTGCTTTAGCAATATTACAAATCCACTCTTGAATTTCAAAACTATGAGTCGTTGTTAATTGCATTCTGTGTATTTTTTTTTTGTCTTTCTTCACTCTTTAACCAGATTACACCTTTTCACCTCTGGGACATTGAAGTGTAATGTGGTTGGCAAGGCCTTTGCAACTTGGTTCATTTTTTATTTCCATTGCTTATCAGGGTAAGAGTTGACTATATTTTTAAGAAATTTATGTTTTTATGAAATTTTTATGAATTTTTATGAATTTTTATTTTAGGTGTTTTTGTTTGGCTGTTACTTTTGTGCGCAATTGGAGAATCGTTACCTCGGCATTTGAAGGCTTTAAACGTCGAGAAACAGTTTGAAAGTAAATCAAATATGTTTTTTGTGAATTGGAGCGAGTCAACAATTACCAACTTTAGCTCCTGGGATTCGGCAAACGCTGTAATTAATAGTGCAACGACCCTAAGTTCACCTCAAATTAACACCTTTGCAATTAGAAAGAGAAGGAAAAATGTTTTAAGGAAAAAAAGAAGCGAGGATTCGTCGAACCCTTTTTTTACGATTAATTATCGATCGTCCGAGCAGCCACGAGTTGACACAGTTCACCATTCACCGACATCGACCGAAAGTTCAACTTTTGTCACTTCTTCCGTCGCTCACATTCGATTACGAACGTCAACGGCAACTACACTTACGACCAAGGAAAATAATTACGCCGATCGTTCCGCAACGAAAGAGCAACCCGCAACCACACCCACGTATGCAATTGTTCCCACCACACGTGAATTTAGTGAAATTTCATCGACAGCGACTGAAAACACTGTCGAAAACAAATTACTCGAAAAAATTACTGTTCCTAATATTAGATACGATGATAACGAAACTAGCACCTCGGAAATCACGTGGCACGACTCATTCGCGGGGGATTTCGATGACGCTTCTAACACATCAAACACAACCGAACAATTAGAATCAAATTCTGTTTTTGATGCAACAAAAAAGAGTGTTGTTGGACCAACAACTGAATTTATAAATAACATTTGGCCGCCGCCACTTTCTTCGAACAGTGCGGATCCCATAGCGTTTAATCCGACGGTCGAGGGCGTGAATGGCGGGCGCGATCTTCTCGGTATTGGTGCAATTGTAGGGATAATACTGGGAGTTTTACTTCTAGTCATTCTAGTTGCAGGTATTAAAAATAATAATCATTTTAGTTTTAATTTGTCACTTTTGTTTGTGCGTGCATCATGACTGGCAGAAAGTTTGAAAAAATTTCATCATTTGCAATTAGAAATATGTGGAACAGCTGTTTTCTCACGTTTCAAATCGCACGAATTAGTTTTAATTTTGTTTTTTTTAAATTTCATGTATTTCAAGGCATATTCGGATTTCTAATTTATCGCAAACGGTTACGACCTTTATCCGAAGTTAAATTCCCAACGGACAATTGTGGATACGTGGACGACACTTTACGAGTGAGCTATATGAATAATCACATAGAATTACCAAAAGTAATTAGATATCTCGAACTAAAACCTCTGTCTAATGATTTCGTTTCTTTCTCTTGATTTTATTCTAGGAAAACTCGGAAGAGATGTTCTCCTTGGACAATGATTCGTTTCTCAACAGCTTGGAAGCAATGACCTTACAGAATTACTGGGCGGAAGACGCTAAGAATACAAAGGTGTAAATTTGAGGTACCAGATTGATGCACCGACAGATATTGACCTCAAACTGTGATCATATGTGCGAAGGATATTAAGCTTTTGAGTATTTTATTTGTTTTGCATATTTCGCACGGTAAAGCGATACCAATTTTATTTTATTTGTAATTTTATTGGTTTGATTATTTTAATAATGTAAGTACTGGATTAATTCTGTGATACATAGGATAATTCTAATTGGTACGCATAATGTGTGTGTGCTTATTGATCTCGTAAACAAAAAATTAATGTAGATGTGAAGAAATTTAAAAACGTGCTAGCAAGTGTATTTTAGTTACCTCCGAGTTTGCTTCCACTTACATTATACGGCTGGTTTAGTAATGCATTTGATTTTTTTCTGTTAACTCAGGATTTTTACTCAAGATTATGTTTTAGTTTTAAATTGTATTTTTTGTATATAAAGTGTCACTAAATTTTGATATAACCACCGATTCAAAATTCTAACATTTGATAAAATAGAGCTTTTATTAAATGTTTACACGGGAGTAATTTCATTTATTGGCCAAAATGAATTAAATTTTCAATGCCAAATTTTTACCATTTTCTATGAAATAATTTAGAGCACATTTTCATTCTTTTGTAACTTTTTTAGATCATGTGATTAATAAAACTCAAGTCGTTTAGATTTTCATTATTCATTTAATCTTCGAATAATTTCTCCTGAAGATTTTCGTACGTTTTTCTCGCCGGATGGTCATCAGCCGGACGATTTATCGGAGTCCAAATCGGCTCGCCGATGAATAATCTCATGGCCTTTATGTAATTCTAAAGCGAAGCAGTTACGCCAGATTAGAGAATATTCAAGAGCAAACTTCAAATCACCACTTACATTTTTATCAAGAGTAAATCGGTGGTAAATCCCAGCTGGTAAAACAATCAAATCTCCTTTTCGTACTTCGATTCGAATCCACTTGTCATTCGTGTCCCGAACATCGAAGTAACCGCTTCCTTCCAGCACCAGTCTGATCTCTTCGTCGGAATGCAGGTGTTCTTTAAAAAATATTTTTATCTTCAAAATAAAATAGATTAAATATAAATACGACATTTTTTTGTGTTTTGTTTGGATTTAAATTACTCGTTCCTCGTAGTTTGCTAATTTTTCGGGTGATATTTCAATCTCGTCTTTGTACGTGTAATTGCGCTGTTTGCGTATCGTATCCAGTTTGCCATCGTTTAAACTGTCAACGTCTAGCTGAAATTTTTGGAGGTTTTTAACGTGATAATCTACGTATCAACGTTAACATTTATACCTGCCAATACAAAACCCCGCTTAACTTCTTCAACTCATCCAGAGTGATATATTTCGGTGGATCCAGATGGTGTTCAGCCCTTTGGTCGTCGTCCGAATCGTCCATATACCACACTTTAACCATTTTATCTCGGTGTGATTCTAAGTGCGCAACAAGTGGACAAGGCTACGCCACATTAGTCTTTGATTTCAGACGTAGAAGCACTTTCTACCCTTTTATTTTTATCACGTTAATTACAAACGCTGACCTCTATTGATAAAAATTGGAAGTTATTTTAAAACTCGAGTCTCTTATGATTTTCTGAGGTGCAACAGAAAAACTTCGGAATGTTCATTCTACGTACTGTCCCATCCTTGTCAATTGTTTTTGCCCATTTGTCCACTAAAGAACTATTGTTTAAGACTAAATCGTTTGACATTATAATTTTTTTTCTTCTTCTTGTTTTTGCAAAGTAATCGTTATTAATTGAATTGCGTCCAATTACACCATATAACATTTTTCAACCAATTTTCCGAATTGCGAAAAAGCCTAAAAGGATGTTTTACCAAGAATTTTGATAGTGGCATTTAAGCTTATAGTCCATTTCTCAAGATACATGAGATGAGATTGGAGATTATTGTGGAAAAAAATCTTATCAAATTTAATTTAATTTAATTTAATTTAATTGATAAGTTATTATTTCTTAAATACAATATTCCTAGCTCTCAAAAACTTGTTTACAAACAAAACACACATTTTTTTTTAAAGAATTCAAAAGTCTACTTGCAATTGAACTTCGGCCACAGCAGGAAAACTGTCATTTAATCAAATACCAGATACCGGTAATCAATCTTCGGTTTTTAATTTGTAATATAAAAACGTCTCGCATGAATGACATCACAAAAATTCATGCGGTCATCTACATTGGTTTCCCGGATAAACCGTTTCATCACTTCCCCACTACGGCGACAAGACGATCGCACAAAACAAAACAACGCTTTACGAACAATTTGAATGGCTGTATTCTTCAAAACCAAACACAAACAAAATTGAAATAGGTACGCAATTTACTTAACCATCAATACAAACGTAAATAACTTTCTTTACCACCTAACTCTAACATATAAAATTCAAGGACAAAAGCGGATACACGAAATTATGTAATGGCACCTTGCCAGTTCCACGAATAATCATATGACAAAAAAAAATAGAATTGGAAAATACATTTATTTCCACATCATTAAGTAAATAAAATTCAGAATTTATCAATCATGGCAACTAACAACAGAAAAACAGCCACGTTACATTCTGGTGACCCTGAACGAGTGATGACCCCATTGCGCGTTCCTCAAGGAGGGGTTATTTCCCCTCCGTTAGTGCCCAACAACACCTGAGTGTGACAAACAGGAATCAAGGCTGTTTACCTGTATCCGTTGTTGCTTACTCGCATTTTATTTTATCACCGTTACCAAAGAAACGACGATATCAATATTGCTATTTCAGTAAACAAATATTTTCTATTTTGTTTATAGTCTCGTTACAGTTCAGCCATGCTCCTTCACACATGTTTCCATCTACTACTAATGCTAACAGTTGCACATCAATATTACAATCGACGTAACAAATGCCAAGAGACACTACAGGGAGGCTCAAATGACACTTACCGGGCGTACTGTCTTCGAAACAACTACCAGGGTTTGGAATACCTTAAGGAAAACACCACCAGATTGAGTATCACTGGAAATAACGTCACAATCTTAACCGGTGCACCATTTCAAAATTTATCCAACCTCATCACGTTAGTTCTCCAAAAAAACAACATAAAGACATTGAACAACGACGCGTTTCACGGATTACACAAACTGCAACAACTCGTGTTAAAAGACAACATGATAAAAAGCCTATACGAAGATGTATTCAAGCCCTGTCCACTCCTAGAATCAATCGACTTTTCATCCAATTTTGTTATAAGATTGGCCACCTTCGCCAAGGCCATGGCTCCATTAACGCAATTATACCACGTGACATTTGCGGATAACGTTATACTCGAAACGATCACCGAAAACGACCTCGGACCTTTAAACGAGTCAAACATAACCGATTTGAACCTCGAGCTATGTCAACTAAGAAATATCGGCAAAGGGGCGTTTTCCCACCTCCGGAGCCTAAAACACATAGTTCTTGCGACAAACCCGTTACCGGATGACCAAATTGCAAATGCCCTGCACAACATCTCGACGGAATTCACTTCGCTGGACATAAGCAGCATGACGTTAACCAAAATCCCATCCAAGGCACTGCAAGCTTTGACCACAACCAACATCCAGAGTTTGAGCATGAAAAACAACCGATTCCCGACCATCCCACAGGGGTCATTTCCGCCCGTGAAAAGTCTACGTGTGCTTAATTTAAGACAATGCGACATAGAATCTTTGCAGGGATTGACGTTCGCAAATTTGACGTCGTTAGAGGAACTCGATCTGAGTTTTAATCGGATGATGTGGATCTCAAGTGCAATTTACACGTTGAAATCGCTCAAAACATTGATTATGAATAACAACCAAGACCACAGGCAACCCGATTTGAAATTTAGTTTTGGGAGCACTAGGTTGGGGAAGTATTCGTGGATACAATTGGTCAATCTGGAAACACTTAATCTAAACTATATTCCTATAGGATTTCTATCGCGTTTCGATCTCTACGGTTTGACCAATTTGAGATCACTTTACTTGAAAAATAGCCTGAATGAACTCGAAGAGTTTGCATTCGAGACGTTGCTCAACCTCGACACATTGGTTCTTTCAGAAAATGCAATACCGCGCATTCCTCCAAATCTTTTCAAGGGTTTGTCCAACCTGACCCACTTGGACTTGCGAAACACGGGTCTGTCACTTGACCCGAAGGATCTGCATTTCCAACACACCCCCAATTTAGAAGTTCTAAATTTAGCATTTAATAAACTAAACCTAATCCCGCAAAGAGATATCGAAATTCTTAAGAAATTATATCTCCTACAGTTGAGAAATAACGCAATTATTCCATGGCACGACGCAATTGCTTATGGGAAAAATCTAAGCTTGAAAGCGATTGATTTAAAGCGAAATAACATTGACCAGGTGACTCCTGCAATGATTCGAGATTTCAGTCTATTTGGCACCATCGATATCTCGATAAACCCTTTCAACTGTTCAAAATGTGCCACGCACGACTTCGCCAAATGGCTCAATTCGACTAAAATCGAAATTGTGAATACAAAGTTCATTACGTGCACGAACCCGAAAGGAATGCGCGATATGCTAGTTTCGCACGTACCGCTGAACGATTACTGCATAATCGATACAACTTCGCACGTCATCGCTGTGGCCACAAGTCTTTCGGTAATTTTCGCCATAATTATTACCTGTGCTGCCGTCGTTTACCGGTTCTGGTGGTATTTCCGTTATTATTGGTTTCTGACACGCGCCAGAGTCAGGAAAATGAAATCCATCTCGGTAGAGGATAATTTCCAGTACGACGCATTCATTTCGTACAACGTAAATGACCAGGAGTGGTTGGTCAAGAATCTCTTGCCGAAACTTGAATCGGAGGAACCGAAATTTAAAATCTGTCTGCACGAGCGCGATTTCGTAATAGGAAAAGAAATAATAAGTAATATCGTAGAATCGATTGACAATAGTCGTTACATAGTTCTGTTATTGTCGAATAACTTCCTGGCCAGTCAGTGGTGCACTTGGGAAATGAACATGGCGCAGTTTATGTCTGTGGACGGTTGTAGAGATGCGCTTATACTAATTATGATGGAACCGATTGAGAGGAAGAGCATGTCGCCCACTTTAAAATATTTAATTAAAACTAGAACGTATCTAGAGTGGATTGATAACGCGCAAGGACAGAAATTATTTTGGGAAAGGTTAAAATTTGCTATGCAAAGGCCCGCCTTGGCAACCCAACCGCCAAAATTAGTCTAAGTTGTTGTAGAGATACAGAAATATTCTGTTTTTTTATACACATTTTATAAAGAAAGAAATTGATAGAATGATTAGGCTTGCTTGTACTTATGTTGTATTATTGTTCTGCTATTAACTGCAATTTAATCTGTTGTTTGAAAAAAATACATGATAAGAAATATTTGTAAATGTGCTACTGAGTACTTTTGAGTCTATTATTTTTTAAAAAAAATTATTTTATTTCCCAAAAAGTTTTTATAATTTAAAATATACACAAGCTGGTGTTTACATGTTTAGAAACAAAAATTCCGTATATAATTAACAATTTCCACACGAGTAAAAGATTTTGAGAACCCAGCTGTACCTCCATTAATTGGAGAGCATATACAAACAAGTTTATCTGCTTTTGCTACAAGGTAAATTACAGATAACAGTGTTAGCATTTTGTTAAAAACATTCCGCCAACAAATCACAATGATCTTTTCGTCCAAATGGCATTACTGAATAACGGTAACAAGAAATTATATTTTTCTTTTCTTTTATCTTTATTTAAGTTCTGTTAAAATCTTTGACAGTGACACAGTTTGAGGTCATCTAATCCTCAGAACATGTGACCATCAATTTCACAACTTACAACTACAATCGGTAAATTCTACCACAAATTTTTAGTTTTGGGAGCAATCAGTTGTTACAAAATGAATGTCGGCAAAAATGAATATCATTACTGCCCCGAGTCATCATTTGACAGTTTGTACGCAGCAATGGGTGTAATGTCGCATTCAGTGGACAAAATTTCATCATCGAATAATAATTCCTGCTCATTTTGCCAAAAAGAAACAGAAGATAAACACCACGAATGCTATGGTGTAGAAAGCGTTGTAAAAGATCCGGAAGAGGGCAACAAAAAGGTCAGTTTATATTGCCTCAGTGAACTTCTTTTCTTTATAAATCGTTCATTTCTTTCAGAACAAATGGTTAAAAAAGCAATGGATAATTCTTGCAACAAGTATGTTAGGAAATTTTGGCTGTGCAGTGTGTGTTTCTCTGCAAGCTCCGTTTTTCCCTGCTGAGGTTTTTGCTTATACTGTTTATTATAAACTTTGTACTAAGATTCCTATCTACAATTCTAGGCTGAAAAGAAAGGTGTTACACCCACAGTCTATGGATTTGTTTT
>JAQIXU010000164.1:0-55532 GCA_034701245.1 Strigamia transsilvanica
TGATATTTTTTGAACAACTTTTACGGCTTGGAAAAGTGAGGGGGGAAAATTGAATTAGTTTCCAGGACCTCTGATGGTTATGTGGACTTTGGCACAAAAAAAAACTTACGACCAATTTGCTCCTGGAGCACAAATTAAGCTGTAAGTCTTGTTTTTTTTTAATACTTTTTTTTATTATATATAAAAGCAATAACGCCAAATGAGAAAATGATTTTTGTTATATAAATATATATATAAATAAGGAGTTGTGTGCATATTGAACTGATTTAAAAAATATTTATATACTGTACTCGTATATATATATTTTTTTAATTTTGATGTTTGATGTTTGTCTAATTTCTGAATTTTGACCTAATTTTCCACACATTCTCTTTTCCTAATCTGTGACCAATCAGACATGTTTATATTTATCCTTTTGTGACATTTTTTTGAAAAGTAAATCCGGCAACTCCAGCAGTTGATAGTTGGTTTAAATACCCGTCATTTTAACGTCGTCAAGCGTAATTTGAAAGACAGCAAAGTTTTGTTTATTCAATTATTGGCCACGTGTGATTTGTACATTGAATTGATAATACGACCAGCATTTGAAAAAGCATTTAAATCCCAAAGCGCTTCAAACAAAATAGGTGACCCCAAAGAGTAAACCTGCCCAGGAGTAATAAACCATGCGAGGAGCGCCTCTGGTGGTGGGTATGCCAATTGCATGAATATTTTGATTTGGACCAAGGACTACAAACTGTCCTTGTTTGGACACATGTTGTAAACCCCAGGTGATCAGATGGCGTGCACATGTTTAATAAAGGGGTAAAGTGCGAGACATCCAGCATCCAATGGGACACGCATGTATAATCCCCCCTATGTTTCGTGGGGGCTATAAAATTGAAATAAAACTCAACCCTGTGCATATGTAACTGAATTCGCGAGATCTGATTTGCAGGAGAATAATTCTGAATCTCTCCGAATCTTTTTGAATCTCTCTTAATTTTCCTGAATTCATTTGAATCTATCCGAATCCTTCTGAATCCCAAAATTATGCAAAAAAATTCGAATCTTTCTCACTCGAATTTTAGATTGTCACATCCTCCATTTTGGGAGACGATTTTCTCAGGGACCCAATTTTGAATTTGCCTTAAGAACTGGGATAACCTTAGAAATTTCAGTTAGAGGAGAGTTAAGACTCTCTTTGCTATAGCACTAGTGTCTTAAATCAGTCAAGAATGAGAAGTTACTGGGATTTCCGCCTACTTTACTTGTGTTCTTATGGGATCAGCATTCTAAGGTTAGTAGCATGGTAAGCTGTTCTTATCCTGTATCTTAAACTTTGTCATGAGTTCGAAAATTATGGTGTTATTAGACCGTTTGAGTAAAAAAAAAAAAAAACGTGCGTAGGCTGGAAAACCCAACTTGACCAAAATGCTGAAATATAGCAAATAATATTTTATAAAATGTTTCTAAAACATTTTATATTTCTGAAAAATCTTGAACAATCTCAGCATAAAATAATTTGCCGCTTACTCTTTTCATTAGCCAAAGACGTGATATAATTGCAGATTTTAATGTTAAGAAAACAGCGTTGCAGAGGTCTGAGAAAGTGACCGGAATAATCTCAGGTTTAGATTAGGAAAACATGAGACTGAAGTCAAGCAATTGGAATAATTTGGTTATTTTTATCAATGCTCCACTGATTTTCTCGTCGTGGCTCATGCAAGTTGCAAAGTTTTTCAACAATTTTATTTTTATGTAGCAATAAAGAGACAGATATCAGAAAAAAACAAGAATTGCATGATGATACAGTGATAAAACTTTAATGTGACCTTAGTTCTATAATAAGGGAAAGCAAAATTGCGTAGTGAGAGGTGGAATTGCTTTTTGAATCGCCATCGCGTAATCGCAAGGAAAAGTGAAACAGCACTGCCTAAGAGCAGCAAACCTCACGAGGAATTTCACTTTGATGCCCTTCAGTTTCATGCATGGCCGCCGTTTGATTGCATTTATCACGAGTCGCAGCTAATACACCTCGACACTACTCCAGATTCGGTATTACGAGTGAAATTAAAAAACAAACAAATGAAAGCAAAAATCAAGTTTTTAAAATAAAATAAAAACCACTAACAAGAAAATTAATTTTGTACAAACGCAAATGAAGCTGGAATTTAAATTTATCAAGTTATTAGTATTATTAATGGAAAAATGCGAAAAATGTTAAAACAAATTAAAATCTTACCTTAATGTATGTGGTAGGCTAAGCAGCCAAATTCTATTTGGAACAGTATTAATTTAACGTAATAAAAAATAAACTTTTTGAATTATCACAGACAAATGGAACTCCACACCCGTAACTTTATTGCAATAAAAATCGGTAGAAGTTGTTTTCACTTTAAAACAACACTCTTCCCAGCTCGTTAATTTTTTAAACTCTCTAAATACCATAGTAATTGTTATATACATCAGAGAGAGACTGAGAGGGAGTAGTGAAATCTTGTCCCAACAAGTTCACAAACTTATTCTATATCACCCCTACCTTTGAAAATTACAACAAATGAGTTTTGAATTACACACAATTTCTTTTTTACAATGGCACACTAAAAATTAATTATATACAGTACATAAAGAAAAGATAATAGTTCATAGATGTCATTGAATTTACAGTATAAAGATCAAAGATGAGTCCTTTTCATACATGAAATTGTATGGTGCATAGTTATCACACTAAAGAGAAGGAAAAAAATCTTTTGCTATGTACCTTTACACAACACCAAAGAAAAAGAAATCACAGAAAAAATATCGTGTCGTAACATTCAGTTTGGTTTTTGGAGTTATTTATTGACATTCTTCAAAATAACAATTTGGAAAAATGATGCAATAAATTTCAAATGTGGAATATAACAACCAACTGCATGTTTTTATTTTTATTTTTTTTATAATCTTTATATTATATGTATGTATATATATATATATATATACATAATATACATATAAATATATGTGTGTGTATATATATATATGTGTGTGTGTGCATATACCAGTATACATATGTATATGTACACATATATGTATATATATATATATTTATGTATATATATATAGGGATAAATGAAAAAAATAAGCATGAACATTTACATATGAGAAAACTGTCTATTTGATTACTCTAAAAATTAACTTCACCAAAACAACCTACAATTACCGTAACAATAAGTCATAAAAAGAAAATTTTTTAAAAAAATTGTTTTTATACAACTTGTATTTAAAGAAATGATCCGCTGAATACGAATTTAAAGGGTTAAATTTTTAACAGAATTTCTCAGGAAATTTAGTGAGTTATCGCAAAATTCTAATGATAAACTAGCTATATAACCGATTAGATTTAAATTTAGGTAGCAAACTATTTCTTACATTTTCAATAAACCACTTTTCTAATAACAAGATGAGAAATAAATAATCCTTCTGACACTACAATGTTTTAGCCAACTAAACACAGTCAATAAAAATTGTCCTTAGTGTCTCTGCCCATTTATTTCCTCACAAAAAAACGTAATCGAATTGATTTTATTTTCACTTGTGAACAATTTAAAGTCTGGAAAAAAAAGTTGGGTTTGCGTTAGAGTAAATTGATAATATCCAATTTAGCATTGAATAAAAGAGCTTTTTTGTAATTTCATTTAATTTTGTTTTTTTTTTTTGCTTTTTTCGCGAGGCCTACATATTGTCATTAATAATGTTTTTTCCGTACCAGCGGAAAGTTTTGAGTCAAATGCAACAATTTGGCCCATTTGAAATGTTTTAAAATAATTTTTATAGTCTATTTTGGTGTGAGTGTATTTATATTATACATCGCTTTATGTGAATTTAAAATTTGGAAAATATTTTAAAAATGTTAACAACATTTATAATATAGTACAAAGCATGATGATACACTAAACTTATAAAAACAAAAAAGCAAAGCATACACAATTGTGTTTATTTACAAGTATTTTCCTTTGGTTGCAAATGCAATTGCAAAAAAAAAAAGAAAAGAAAAAGGAAAGATGTAAAAAGCACTTTCAAGTATTCGTTTCTAACAATTGTATTTAGAGACATGTATTTGCTTGTTGTCAACCTCATTTGAATGATGCAACTCATCAGTAAAGGCACAGAGCCAACCCAAACCACTTTTCATTTGAATTATTTATCATTCACTTACTCGTCGTGGTTGAAACAAGCAAAAGTACAAATTGTAAAATTTAATTGTGGCATATTGTTTTTCATTTATTTTTGATTTTAGAGATAATCTTTTTTTCAACTTGCCATTTTACAAAAGGTAGCAAAAGAAATGAAAATAGACATTTAAATAGACATATAAATAGAACAACTGATCACTAAATCTTATTTCGCTTTCTACATTTTTGCAAACGGTGAAAAGTTGGAAGACACTCAATAGGCCGCTAACTATCTAGAAAAAGAGTTCTTCAAAAAAAAAATGAAGCATTATCATTTATAGAGAGAAGTATAACCAATAACAGCAATTCCAACAATGACTCTGTGTTTTTTCGTGCCTCACAAAATTTCACTCACTGGTTCAGAAAATTCTTCTGTTATTTATTGAGTAGGTCGTCGCTGCGTGTTTCGTTCGATATGCAGCTTATGCCTATGACTTGAAACCACTCTAAAATTATCCAGTTAAAGGGAAAACTTCATAGTGAATATCCATATCTTATCTTTATATTGAGACAGAAATGCAATCATTTCTATTGTCGTTGATTTTTGGATGCTGTACGCCAATTAAAATTTAAATTGATAATTATTAACACATAAACAATGCTAGAAGTTACTTCTGGCAATAATTTTGATGCAAAAGCAAATTAAGCTTGACATATTTTTAGCAATTTAAACGTATTGAAATTGGCAATGAGTTGCGTTGGTTTTGTTTTGTTTGGATTGGTTTAGGTTGTTTGGCTTGGCTATCAATAATATACAAGTTTCAATTATGATGAACAATACTTCTTATTCAATTGATATTGATATAAAACTGAAGTACCGTAAGCAAACACAGACTATTTGTTTAGAAATGTCATTAGATGTCATAAGGTTTGGGCAAATAGCTTTCTGTCCGATTGCTTATGTTGAGCCTTTTGACCGGAAGCCATTTCCATACATTCTATTTACATTATATTGAATTCTTAAACAAACATTCCATTTTATACGTAAAGAAGATTGTACCAAATCGATTGAAGTAGTATATTGTTTATTTGTTTACTGAAATAACGATATAATGCAAACCTATAGTATATTTTTTTAGCCAGCATCAACCTTTCTTTGATCTATGTAACCGAATCTAAAATGAAATGAGACTCTTTAGGGAAAACTCGATAAAAAACAATCTGCATGAGGTCGTTTTGCTTTCGGTGGTTTTAGCTACTCAAATTCAAAAGCAACTTGTCTCAAGACCAAGTTAAAGCAACTTTTAAAAACTAAGTGGGTTTTCAATCTTTGGAATGCATCTAGTGTTATAATAGTTTAGTTGTTTATTTTAACAAAATATGGATTGTTGTCACTTTGGATTGTGCATCATATTTGATATTTTAACCTAAGTTAAGAGCTTAAACTGATGTGTTTTATTCAATTTTGCAAAGCATTACAGGCCGAGGGTTTATTAGTAAAGTATGGTGGGCGGTACTCATCATAGTGGTCTTGGGAACGGCAACCCAAAGTAGGGTGTGAGGCAAAGCTATTAAGGGGCATCAGGTGGTTGAACAATCTTTTGCTACTTAGCACAGAACTTAACCTGATCATGAAAGTTGACAGTAAAACAGACAACAAATTCAGCATAGGCCTAATTTAGCAACGGGTTCTAGCAAACTTTGCCTGATTGCCTCATCTGATATTGAGTGAGTAAGTAAACAAACAAATTTAATTGAGTAATTATCAAGGCTAAATTATAACTGTAAGGCCTGTTTGGTGATGAACTTTTGTGGCAATTAATTGTAAAATCAGTTGTTATAAATTTTACTTGTTATCAAGAATTTATAAATAAAAAAAGAAAAGATATCGTCAGATTAGACTTTTCACTATGAAGTTTTCAATAAACACGCAAACATTACTTGAAGAGAATTTTTCGGAAGGCCCGTCTAAAGTCTTTATTGAAAATGGTGTAGATGATGGGATTGAGTGCAGAGTTGACATAACCAAGCCAGAAGGCAGTGGCAAATGCCAAATCTGGAATATCGCATGACTTTCTGCAGATACCATTCAGCAGGTACAGCATAAAAAAAGGCAGCCAAGACAGGATGAACGACGCCATGATGAGCCCCAGGATGAGCGTGGCCCGCCGCTCTCGTTTTCGCGCGATGCGTCGTTTCTCGCGTTCCGGATCTCGGATTTTAGGTGCAACTCGGCCCAAGTCAACTTCCTCACGCCGTACTTTGGTCGTCCCCTTTTTTTTCGGTGGTCGACACAAATGTCGCAGCCGTTTCAAGGGGACTTGACTCTCATCAACTTCCGTGCGACTCGATTTCGATTCGCGGTACTGATCACTATCCGAAGAATGTTCCATTTCGGATATGCAATCGTCGGGCTCCACGGTGGATGATGGACCTCTAGGTGAGGTGACGGTTGTGGCGGGCGGCGTTCTGGGCACAGCAACAGCTGTCGATTTGACCGCTTTGGCTGTTCCATTGCCACACCCTTTGGCCTCGGCAGCCTCGCTAGCCTCATCCGTCGGTGCGACGATGGACTCATCAGCGACGACAGTTATTGGCGACACTGGTGATTCCTTGCGTCGTTCGGGGCTGGGAGTGGAAGCTGGCGTGAGTGCGGGGACCACAAGCGAGTCACCTGCGCCTGGTGTTCCTAACATGGCCGATTTGCTACTACTTTTGTTTCTGTCCGGTGGGCTAGCGTTGCTGAAGCTGGTCGTCGTCGTTGATTTGTCCTTGGCAGTCTCCATCACGTTTCTGCGTTTCATTACACGTCGAGCCCTCGACCGTGCCGCGATGTAAATGCGTATGTACACAAACACCATTATCACGCTTGGGATGTAGAACGAGCCCAGTGATGAATAGATGACGTAACCCATTTCTTCACTTACCTGCGGAATGAAAAGACCAGCAACTCCTATAAAAGAATTCATTACCATTTCTTTACGAAGTAATTAAAGGCATATAAGCAACAGCAACTGCAACAAATTAAACAAAACCAGCTTTCAGGACATACTGTTTTTTGTGTGTGATACTGGTACCCCTGGGACTTCACTGCGCTCCACTATAAAAATCACTTTTTTTGGTAAGGAAAAATTAAATTGAAATTGTTTTGGCAAAATTGAAATTGTTGAAATAAGGATTTCAAGATGAGTCTGATTGGAATTTATAAAACGGAAGTGAAGATTTTTTTGATGAATTGCAATAAACATAGACAAACTTAGTTGATATATTGTTCATTTCAGTTTAAAAGCCACGTGACTAACACGTTAGTGATTCATCCACAAAGCTTAAAACCTAATTGCAGGAAAAATGTGATAAAATATCACTGATTTTGCAACGCTTCTTTAACGTTCTATTAATTGTAATGATGGATTGTTGTATGATGGACATGCCATTGTTTTGATTCTAACGTAACAACAAGTTAGTGCTGATCTGTAAAATGATTTATATTCATTTTTGTTGTTTTATTAATAGCCAAAATTCAAATTTTGAAAATTGATGGTTTATAAATGCTATCATGACATTTATTTTGACTTCAGGGGGATAATCAACAGTTAATGCTGATCTGTGCAATTGTTTGCGACAACAGAATTGAAATAAATTATGGTACTAACCAAAGGTTTAGCCCATCGAAGTTTGAATTTGACAATTAGTAAGACAGCACAAATGAAATAAATCAGTGAACGATCAGTACTAACTTTTCATTAGCTTCATTTGAAAATAGAAACAGCTGACACGATTTTTAAATGTTTCGTTTTAAAATTTTTATTGTTGCTATTTTTTTTTATAGTTTGGTGAATTATGGTGGCTTTTTCTGAATCTTAAAATTTTAAAAAAATTACCAAAAAGAAAAAATTATCAAAAATTAAAAATTAAAAATCAATTTATTTTAATTTCAACCTTATTTGGCCCTTCTGGATTACGTGGAAGTTTTTAAGATTTTGATAAAATTACGATGGTCCTTCTGGGCGACCACAGTGAATCTTTTGATGGCTTTGAGGAGTTTTTGAGTATCGCTAAAAAGCATGAAAATGGTTCTAGGGTATCTTTGAATGAACTTAATAATAACTACATTCGGAAATAGAAACGTTTTCATATTCCTAATGCTACTCGCGTTTCGTTTCTCATAAACTAACATCACTCTTATACAATAGGAGTATTATACAGTATTCTAAAGAATTATTTATTGAAACAGGTTTCTTTGTATAGGTTACTATTAGAGACCAGGGGAATCAGGAGAAAGGGAATATTTTAAAAGAGTCACATCTTCTGCATGACAAATATGCTTTCTAAGTTGTTTTCCCCTTTATCTCTCAAAACTGCACGTCAAATGCTGTATGGGGTGTGAAAATGTATGTTATTTAATATTACTATCGTAGAATGCTAAAAAAAACATCAATGAGTAGAAAATCTTTTAAAAGTGATCCGGGATTTGTAAGAAGACTTAGGGTATGTTTCGGGGTCAAAATGATGGGATAGAGTGTGGATGTAACCCCGTAATTAGAAATTTTTATTTTATTTTTTTACATTTAGAGTTTAACTGGAATAGTAGATGAAATGTAACATCAATAAAACGTGTTTCCGTTTCTATTTTCAATTGTAACTGTAGTTATATTTTCTTGGCTTGAAATCTTTTTTCAACTATTATGTATTTTGTCTTAAGTTGTTTTTAATTTCAATTTTATGACAGCACAGTAAATTAACTGCTCGGCAAAGAATGTACCAAAATTCTTGTGATGAAGAGTTTGACTTACCAGTTAATGAGTAGTTCGTTTAATCCAATTTAAGAAAAGAAATAAAAACGGCACATGTACGTTTAGTAGCAAATACTCAATTTCTTTTTGCAATAAAAATGAAATTAAGATATCCCATACTTAATCTTGTTTACAATAAAGAACTTCGAAAAAATTATTAAAATGCATAATTGCGATCATAATTTTAGTTGCGCTGAAATTCTTAATTGAGGTGCTTGTCAGGATGTAAGAGAATGATTACAGCTTCCAACCTTAAATGAACTAAATAATAAAAAAAAAACGAACGAGTTTAATTGACAATTTCTTATTTTTCTTAAAGCAGAAACCAGGAATATATGAATAGTTTATTCGCATTTTACCTCTTAATTCATTGCCTCCTATCAACTATCAACTTCTAACATACTTGGCAGGAAATAGAGAATGAAGAAAAGAAAAAGCAAGAAATACGAAGACCATACATAGTATTTATAGTCATAAAGAAGAGAAGAGAAAAAATACTAAAGCTGCAGCACAGGACATAAGAGTGACAGTTACTGTTGACATTGAATAGACAGGTTCATTATACAAAGACGTTTTAAGATAAGAGGCATATCTTTGTTTTCGAGCCACGGAATATGATAGAACATTCACTTGCAAGTTTTAGCGACATAATAAAAATAAAAGTCTAACTTTATTCACTAAACATGCTTGTTAATGGCAGTTTCTGCGGTGCAAATTAATATTCATGCAGAACACTTGCTAATAGAACTGATCGTAGGCTTGATTGTATGCATAAGCAAACACCGGAATTCTTATAAACTTAAAGCAAAACTCAAATATATAGTTGAAGGTTTTTATATGCCCATTTTTGTGAATTAAAGTGTTGAACTTGCGTTGCCACGCGCCTAAATTTGCAAACCAATTAGAAAATATAAAAAATATAAAGAAATAGCAAGATAAATTAGAGATTTTACAAAACAATCAAGGGAAAAAAAATACCTAGCCACAAATTCAAGCTGCAATAATTTAGATGGGCCTGAAATTTACTTGTTTTCATTTTGGAGTTTGGATTTTTGCCAACATTAAACACAACAACATCATCATCCTAGGACCACCCACCATCACCATCTTAATTTTTTCAATACACCGGTATGCACTTTTTTTTCTTTTTCTTTTTTTTTTTTTTTAATAAGAAAGAGTAAATTAAATTTTAAAATGAAATAGAAAGTTATTATATAAAATGATTTACTCACTTCACATTCTGGATAATCATGAATTTTTTGTGGTTTTTTCCAACCGAGCAAAGGTGGCACCGAAATGACAAAAGACACAATCCAAACGAGAAAAATCATGATAGCAGCACGCATAGGAGTTCTTTGCTTCAAGTACTCCACTGCTTTGGTTATGGACCAGTATCGGTCTAAGCTGATCATACAAATATTAAGAATGGACGCGGTACACAAAAGGACGTCCACCGCTTGATGGATTTCACACCACCACGAACCAAATATCCAATAACCCATCAACTCGTTGGCTAACGAAAAAGGCATAACCACAAGACCGACGAGAAAGTCAGAAACCGCAAGAGACGCAATGAACCAGTTTTGGATGGTCTTGAGCGTCTTCTCTGTCACAATGGCAATAATGACCAGCATGTTGCCCACTACGATTACAATCATCAAAGAGGTCACAAAGATAGCTGTGAGGATGATCCTTAACGTAGAATAGCCGCTGGGATACATAGAGCCTTCCCAATCGGTGCCACCAACACTTGGAAACTGCGGAGATGAAACACCCATGTTTAACATTGGGTCGAAAGTTGGCCACAAACTATTTGTGGCGTTGATGATGTCAATTACTGATGTTTCATTGGCCGAAGTGAATAAATCTTGCAATTTACTTTGATTCAGTGTTTGCATTGCGTAAAAAGACGGTGAACTGTCTGTCCTGTTATCGTGGTCAAGCGGTGCAAATATCAAATCTTCACTTGTGTTAGATCGGTTAGAAAAGGTACCCATCACGAATATATAATTTGTATTTATATATTTATACACGTCGTTCAATCTTTACTATGTAACAGTCTCTTGGACCATCAAGCACTTGAGGGAATTGTTTCAGAATTAGCTGCCTGATTCTTTGAATAGGTTTGTGTAGTGACTCACTTGTTCACAGCCTTCTTTCTATGCCATTGCTCCATCTTTCCGTTGCAATGAAACCGTTTTTTTTCTTCAAACTGTTGGACCTTTTTGCAATGGATGAAAATAATGACGTCATTCGGATGTCTCCAACTCGAGTTACGTCACCGCATCTCTACTTGGAAGCATAGTATACGTTGATATCGTCATTCATTAAACTTGTCAGTCTTGTGGCAGAGGTGACAGTGTGATAATAATGTTAGGAAACATGTCACCAATAATTCGATCGAGGGTCGTTTGACGAACCATGATTTCTGAATTGTAGGCCAAGTGTGCAGCAGAAAACCGAACTCCGATTTGAAACCAATCTGCAACGAAAAAAATAATGTGAGTTATTAACATGTATTTTTTCAATATATTTTTTAAATTAAATTTTGACTCAAGAATTTAATTAGATGTGCATGTGCCTTGGTTTTTCTATTTTTTTTATTTTCATTTTTTATTTTTTATTTTTTTTATTATTTTCTTTGCAAATTAATTGTCACATTAATTTATGGGATGTGTAACAATAATTTTACAACTTTGTAAGTTGCTGGAGCTTGCATATCTTTATCAGGTCTTATAAATCTGGATTTTCTTTTGCATAATTTCTTACTTCGTCTTTGCAGAGGATCTTAAGAGTATATTCTCTTTATGGCGACAACCTATAAATATCATTTTTCGCGACAAGAAGGAAGATAGTGCTAATATTTTATGTTGCTTTTTTTTCCTAAGTCACTTTAAAGAAAAACAAGAAGTTTTTCAGTTTGTATCAACTAAAAAATTGTATTGATATTTTTTTTATTTTTCTAAGTTTTTGTTGACTATGGAACGAAATAATTCAATATCGTATTTTGTTGCCATAAAAAATAGACAAATTTCTTAATTCGAGATTCTGTTTAGTGGTAAATATAAACTTTAGTCGAGCAATTAAACAAGTAATTTCCAAAATATAAAGCAGTTAATTAAGTTATCAATAATTATTACGCACGACATTTAGAGGCATTATTATTTTTTTTAAAAGCCTGTTATTAAAAATGTGCACATTTTAAATCACATTTTCTCACGCAAACCTGAGTTAAAAAACATTACATAAAACTTGCATTCTAGTTAATTGAGGCCACAATTCATCATTATTTTTTTTCTTTTTCGTATCTGACAGTTATTGTTTGCCAATGCACTCGATGGCAATCTACTGCATCACATAATAAATGACTTAATATCGTATTACACTTTGTATTACAAGACTTGCAGCCCAAGACCGACACTCCCATCAATAATAATTATCATATTATTTATCTGTCAATAAACGCAGCGAACTCACATGATGTCACTGATTACTACCTCAGTGAAGTGTGGTGCAAAATAGAATGAGATCACATGTTAACAGGCTGCATATTCAGAAAACCCGGTCACAGCGTGATTAGGTTTTGCTATGCTGAACTGGTCTCTGTCGACTGGTGCCGCTCCAATCACATCTCGAATAAAGAGTGTGGCAACAGGGTTACACTCATGTCAGGCGTGAGTGATAACCAAGAAAATCACGCAGTCACATCTGGTGGATGCCAATCCTCAAAGGACACCACACAAGAAAACACAAACTGCAACCAACGTAAATATGTATATGCTAATGTAGGTCCTGGACCCGCGAAAATGCATAAAAAGAAGATTTTTTAAACGGGTTTTCAAAAAAAGTAGCAGAGACAAAAATATTGATTGAGGAAGAGCAAAAAATGAGAATAAAACGTTTTTTTTTAAAAAAAAAAGAATATAAGGAAGAGATAAGGAAAACGGATAATGAAAAACAAAAATGAAAAGAATACTTATTCTATGAATAATGTAGGAAGAAAAATAATAGAAAGTAAAAAAAATATGACTTAAAAGTATTTGGTTTGTGGTGTGCTTAAAAGATGTATGAGAATTTTCAATCAAAACTATACTTTAAGGAGGACAAAAAAATAACCCTCGCTTTTCCTTCATTTCCTCCCTCCCCCCCCCCCCCCACCCAAAAAAAAAATATTAAAGAAAAAAAATGTAGGCGAGGAATAATTTTACCCAAAGATGGCAAAAGGTCGGGGATAGTAGTGGAAAAATCAGTCAAGTGGAATGGAAAGCAGAAAGAGTGGGGTTGCTAACATGACGTCACAACCATAAGCCATGCGAAGAAGCCAAGTGCACAGGCAGCAGGAGGTAATTACTGGCGTAGAAGAGCATTCTTAATTAACTTTACCATTAGCTTTTATTTACATGCCTGCTTAGACCCATCCTCCTCATTCTCTTACTATTTGGCTTTTTATGATGGGAGGGAATGGCACCAGCAAGTCAACAGCACATTGCCACAATTGTACGAAATAAAATTCATTAGGAATTTTACAAACTAACAACCATTTTTTTCCTCTTTTTCTCATTTCGTTTCCAACTTCTATTGATTTTAATTATTCATTGTGGTTACTTTCTAGGATAAGCTCAAGTTAATAACTATCTAACTGTTATAATTTTAAATTTTCTAGTTAGAACTTGCATTTTTTTTTTTAAAGTTTGCATTTGGAGTTACAACATAATTAACGAATGACTTTTCGGTGCAATGAAATTACTATCAGAAATACTATTTATTTTTGTTTCTTTAATGGAAAACCATACACGAAAACCCTTTAAAAAAGAAGACATTTACAGAAAACCGAGAATATTTATCAATTCTTTAGTCTTGACTGTTTTGACTGCATACATATTTTATGCTAGTAATAGTGACAAGAGACAAAACGAGTCATTTTATTTCTAAATCATAGCCTGGAAAATGTGGGCATTTTTAACATTCTTCAACGTTGTTTATCTTTTGTCTCTAGGGCTTTACTGCGGTTCAAACACAGAAAATTCAACTTCTCGTCGAAATAAATGGAATGATCATTTCAATTTTTGTGCTATACCTAGAAATGTTCTACCCAACTAATATACAAATGAAATGATGTTGAAATTCAAAGTTTCTGAGAAATTTTAATAAAAAAAAATCCAAACAATTTCCTTTTATTATCTGAAATAGAAAGAGCTTTGCATTTCTCACTACCTAGATTTGGTATAAATGTGAGTTTATCTTCAATTCGAAACAAAAGCCCTCTACAGCTTTAGCTGATGCACATACTTGGCAAGCAAACCAACAAAAAATGATTCTCATATTAAATTCGTTTCTGTTATGTTGTTAAACAATACAACTTGAATTCTATACATATTCTTTAATGTACCTAACTTATACACAACTGGAAATTTCCTGTTAATGTTGCGTCTCGAGTTTGTACTGATTCAGCAAAGAAAATTTGCTCGTGGATCGCGTCTAAAACTAACCATCTTTGCCAACCTCGTGCAAAATGCACTTGTTACAGCTGGTTCTGTCAATCCGTGTTAGGTTGAAATCTCTTGTGCTACAATCTCAACATGCCAAGCCGAAAAATTAAGCATATTGCACGAAAACAAACAGGAAAAAAAAGTTGAAGTTTTTTTTTATTCTACATAATCTTTTTGTTATGTCAAGCAAATGTCACGTAAATGTGGCATTTAAGTTTCACTATTCTCGTTGATGTTTGTACCAATTCAGTTCTGCGAACATTTAAGAACCTCTGAGTGTAATACCGGAAAGACATTTGAAGAATCAAATACCCTGTAACGTGTTAGATTTTTTCCTTCTTTGGTTTGCTACGAACAGTTTAAGTGTCTGTAACATTGAACACACCATAAAAGAAATTAGTTCAAGGAAAATTCAAAAGGGACTAGAAGCTGAAATGGTTTTTGTATGTAATGTATATATTTTACCCATAGATATTTAAGGCTTTTTGTAATATAAATATTTCATAGAAATGCAATTTTTATTTTCAATTTGGTGACTCTTGAAAATTTAAACCAGTTTAGAGACTTTAAAGGTTAAACTCGATATTTTTAATATTTTATGCTTCTAAATTTCACAGAGATGGTATCACGTGAAACGAACATAGCCCATTAAACAAGGCAAATTTTGAAATGTTCGGTTAATAGTCAAAGGACCAGGTACTTGAATGTAGAATTTCTGTTAAGCCAGCCTTGAAAATTGCAGTGAAGTGCAACTGCAAGTTTCCTTTACAAGATTAGCAAATTAATCTGACCGTATATGCAACGCGAACCGCGGATAACTACAAGCTTGATCTTTTTAAAAATATTTCTTTTTCTTCTATTTTTTAAAAACATTTTCTAAAAATTCTCAGTTTGGCATTTATTTGATTAGAGCAAGGTCGTTTTTAAAATCTTGAAACTACTTGTGCCGCACTTAAAACTAAAGTTTAAAACTCAAATGAGTTTAATGTACTGCAAGTTGACATCGTTTCTTTTATCCTTATCTTACCGTCTTGTACCTTAATAAGCTTCTTAATGAGCCAGGCGAGAATATTTAAGGAGAACATAAATTTCATTTGCATTTATGAGTGGGCATAAAAACAAAAACAAAAAGAAAAAAGACAAGAGCAAAAACAATAAAATAATAATTTTCCAAACGGTGTAAAAGTTGTTAAATTAATTAAATAGTTGTGCTTAAAAATGCAGGTTTTTTTTTATTTTATTCTTTTTTCTTTTGTATTTTGCGTTAATTATGCTAAATTTCAACGATTCTGACTTAAGAGTTGTTTACTAAAACGTTCACTTACGCGACTTCCCTGGAAAGCTTCAGTACAATGCAAAAAGCTGCTCGTCACTTGCACAAGCAAAGGCAAATTGCGAAATGAGAAAAATGTTTTTTTTTTCGGTTCTCCCCACTTCAAATGTTCTTACAATTGAAAGATGATTTATTACTCGCTCCTGCTATTGGTAAAATAACAAAAAAGGGCAAAGTTTCTATTGATTTTCAGTCAAATTCAGAGGTGAAATGAAATGAAACGCAAGTGTAAACTTAATTTTTCAATATATTTTCTTTAATTTCTTTTTCAGTAATTCATAGCAATCATTTGTTTATTGCACCAGAAGTCAAAAGGAAAGAGAGATGGGTAATAAAATTGGAAAACAAATTAAATTTTTTCCTCCAGTTTTAAACTTGCAAATTTTTCAGCGGTCTCTTGTGGAAGGATATTCCAAAACATTTTTTTTTGTATTCAAACATCCTTTTTTTCTGTCTTTTTTTTGTAACATTTTTTTACAAGTGGGCAAACAAGCACTATTTATTTTGATTGCATAATGCTTACCAAGCACAAATTACAAAATGCTCAAAGCTTTGAATAATAATTCTACATAGATGAAAAAGAGTAGAGCGAAGCAGTGACGCAGCAAATACAAACACATTTGTGGCAAACTTATGCTTGCACAATTATTTTCTGCTCAAATACACTCCTTTTCAAATTTTTCAACCTGTGTGCCGTCTGCTACAAATTATTCATTTGTTTTGGGTGTTTTATCAGTCAATAATCCGGATTTTTAATTAATTTTTTTTTTTACAATATTAAACAAACAAATAGAATGAAATGATTAACCTGGGGAAGTTTACTTTTTCGTAAATTTTTAAACGAATTATTCAAGAACCGGCTACTCCACACCGAATCTCTTCTTTCTTATAACTAAGAAAGTCTTTTTTTTTTTTTTTAGAATAAATGTTGCAGAGAAGCTAACTTATTTTTACAATTTCTGCATTTAATGATATGAATTTAAAAAGACTGATTTTAAAATGCAAAGAGATCCACTACTGCTTTCCTTTTACATTTTATAGCAGAAATAAACTAAACTGTTTACAAGCAGAGCGAAAGCTCCCATTGGATACTTTTCCTTCATCAGCTAAGTTCCACCTATGGGAGTTTCAGTAAACAGAGTTTAGTTCACTGTTTCGACGAGTTGACGCTTTGTCTTCAACTGAAGACCTTCAGACATGTTTCAATTGCAATGGGAGCCTGTGATTTCGTTTGTAAACATACAGTCGAGCAATTTTATTAAGCGTCTACAAGCAGTAACAGAACTGCTGCAGAGAATCCTAGTTTTGTATTATTGTCCGTTAATAATTTAGAGAAAATAGAAATACCATTTGCAGAATACAGAAAAAGAAAAGAGAATAAGATAAAATCAAAATTTTCTGATTTTATTTGTCTTATTCGGGGCAACTTTCCAAGCTACTATTCTCAAAGTATCGTCTAAATCTACGGTAAATCAAGTTTGTTCAACTCTTTCCGATTCCTAAATTCAACAACTCATCTCCAGAACGAAACTCAGGCTCAATCCTTTCACGTGGAGGTCAAAAAAAGAACTCGATGCCATTGTATATTATCCGTGGTTGATTTTCCCGAGAGGTTATAGGTCTGCAGACAGCCGATAGAGGGCTGGGAGTGGAAGTGAGGAGAGCCTATAATGAGATTTTTCCCCCCAATCTGAGAAGAAGTTCTCTCTTTCTTCTGACCTAGCTGCTGTTAAGAAGTGTGGGCTTCGAATTCCGATAGGCCTTGTTTCCAATGCTTAGAATTCTGGCCTAACAGAAGCGGACAATGACGAATAAGATGTCTATCTAAAAAATCCATCAAGGCCATTTAAAAAGAATTTTTTAAAAATTGCTTGTAAGTTTGAAGTGCTTTATTTTTACGCTGCCACTAGGAAAAAAAAGTGAAGTTTTTAATGTTTTTCAGTGCATTAAATGGGGGACCCTTTATTATCTAATTTATCTCCAAGAATGAGAATTAAAGTTGAATGCCATTTGCGTTGTTAGCAAACTATATTGCTACAATGCATTAAAAAAAATTCTTAGAAATGTAAGCAATAAATTTGAAGATGATGTGCTGCTTAGAAAATCTCCATCCAAGTAATTCATTGCGTTGATAGGCCTACTGGGTCATTGGTTGCTCACACCTCCTTCATCATTAAAGCCATAACTCAAAATTTCTGACAACTCAAACACAAATGACATGATTTATGACGAGCAAAAGCACGAGGTTGAACAGACGCCAATCTTTTCTTATTTCACAAATCATACAACCATTTTGTAATAACCTTTTCTTCAAATTTTGCACGTTTTTCAATTCTTTGACAATGGAAAACAAAAGAAAATAATTCTATACAATTCTATACTTTAGCAAATTATTTTTTATACAGTATAATCTATTGAATTTTAACCAAATTGTGAAAAGTAGTTGTCATCCCAAATAGTCCATTCTGGTTTATCACTGTTTAAGCGTTACACAAAAAGTTCCACCAAAGTTTACTAGTAGTTTTGCCATACCTAATGGAACTGGATGTAAAGGATTACAACGCTGAGTAGCGTTTCAGTCGTTTTAGCCGTGTCGTGTTGCTAGGTATGACGTCACATTCAGACAAAGTCCGTGTCTGTGACGCTAACACGGCTGAAACGGTAAAATAAATCAGACCACATTTTAACAGACACGACGTGGGTGGAAGTGCTGCAATTGTTGCATTTTTATCGCTTTCTTTGCATAAACTGCTTTTTACAAAATTACGTTTGTTTTCTTGTTTTTTTTTGTAATTATCAATTAACAACCAATTTTGGGGTTGCTAAGAACTGTATTTATATTTATTTGATAAAACAGAACTAACTAAAACGATGGCAAAACAGAACTAACAAGAAACACCTAAAATGTCTAACACGGCGTTTCGGAATGTAGCATTTAAGATTTCACTCATCATCATCTCAAGAGTTTCAACCCCATAACCAGTAGCATAGCTAGGAGGAGAGCAGGGGGGTCGAAGTGGCGCTTAAGTTCACTTGTGACACACAGGTGTTACTTGGGTTGGAAAAGTCATTAAAACGAGTGTAAACGAGTGTAAACGAGTTTTCCCGCTCAAATCTCAAACTTTCCATGTTACATCTCAATTTTTCCATGTTACAATGAGATTTAAACCAGTGTAAACGTGTTTACACTTTTTTTAATGACTTTTTGGATGTGCCTAGTGTTATGTTTGGTATGTGTCATGGCACCTTTTTAAGTGTTCACTCCCCCTAGCTTTAGAACTTGCCATACCTCTGCCCATAACTAGTCATTATCGAGACGAATCTTGATCGCATTAAAATTGATGTAGACTATTCGGAAGGAGACGACAGAATTTATGGATATAAACCTGGTACAGAATTTCACAGCTTGACTGCAAAAGTTATAGACCTATTTGTTGAAGCTATTGCATTTATGCCTTGGAGATAGATGGCGCTGGGTACTGTTCCTGTATTACCGCTCACCATATCTAATTCAAGAATAGCACAATTAATATTCAGTCTTTATGGCAAAAAATAAGGAATTTGTTAACATGAAATTAGTCAATCATTCCTAAAGCCCTAAACTGATCCTGTTTTATGCGAGTTGTTTAATTTATACAATATGATTTAATTACACTGCTGTGATTTTATTTAGTATCCTTTATAAGTTATTTTAGTGCTCTGTGATGCAGTAATGACCATCATATTACATAAATATGGCTGCATGACACATTTGTGCCACGTTATTCCAAGATGCCAATTACCATGATATAGTCCAGCAAAAGGGAAATTTACACACATTAAACGTGCCCTTTGTGGGCAAGTAACTTTAAGCATAATGTTAATAAGAAAAATACAACTTCGGACAGAACTCTTTGTAGTATTAATTGCTAGTCGCCTAAAGCCGAGCAGCTAAGTCAAAAATATACTTGTGATAAATCGTGTTAGCCAGATTTATTATTCTAAAATATGTATATTCATTTTTTATTTGTTCATTCATCCCTAAGTAATAAACTTGAACTGAAATGAAACACATGATAATAAATCGTACTTTAAATTCAACGTATCAGTCTTCTCTAATATAACCCTTGACTTGCGTTTTCACTTTCAAGATGAAACAAAAGCAGCTTCACAATTTGAAAACAAATTTCTACAACTCAACAGGAGAGCAACTCGGTGTAATGAATTAAATCTATTCCACGCAGCAAGCCATAAAATTCAGGCATTAAAATTAAACATCGCGAACATCTTTGCAATCTCTGATGACCTTAACGACCTGTTCTCCAACACCTTAAAGTAATTTCTAAATGAGAGAGTCATCCATCCACTTTGATTATAAGGAGTAGTGGTGGTCATTCGCTCATACCAACCCATCTCTCTCTCGTCTCCAACATCAGTCTTCGGGCTACCCAACACAGAATGATGTAGGTGCAGTTGTAGGTGAAGAAGAGGGCTTTTAAGCCTAATTGTGCCTTGGAGGTTGCTATATGGAGAAGCTATTTTATAGCTAATCGAGCGTATTGAGGGAAAAGGTCGTAAAACAAGATGATCATCGTCCCTAACCCCAAGATGGGGTTAGTAAAAAGGTTTTTATTCTCCAACTGGACTTAAAATGTACATAAACTTTTATATCAAGCGTCTATTCGCACTAAATTAATCATAATGCCCCTCCTAAAATTCGGGCATTTCAATAGTTTTTAATCACATTTTTTTGTTCCTTTTTTTCTTTCTTTCTTTCTTTTTTTTTTTTTATAGTTTACAGCCGAGTGAATTTTTTAAATCGCTTTTAGCTGATGTCGGTTCGAAGAAAAATAATGAAATACAGGAAGCGTTTTCTTTGGAGTGAAAATGAAAAAATTAAATTGCTAATTGAATTTCTGAGTAAAAAATTGGTTTGCATAAAATCATGAACCCTCATCAATCATCCAAAGAAGTTTAGCTAAAACATATTGCAAATTTAATGACAAGTTGCGTTTTAAAATTAATACTTTTTGTGTGATTGATTTCTACAAATTAAACACGGAACTTTTTATAATACGATAATAAAGAACGTCATTTTTATACTAAAGGAATGTAGTTAAGAATTAATTCGTTTTAAACAATATAAAAATAAATCTCCGAATAAGAAATTACCTCCATAAATACGTAAGAAGTATTTACACTAAGAAAAGCAACCCCCGAACTTTGCTGCTAAGCACGAAATGATTATCGTTGTGCGACAATTTTCTTGGTTAAAGGTTTGCTAGCCGATGTAAAATACATGCTAGAGTTAAATAAAGTTTAAAAAGATGTGACTTTCTATTTCCTTTAATAGCTAATGATAATGCATTATTTTGGGCAACGTTAAAAATGTCACATTTAACGATTTCAGATCAAATTCTCATTATCGTAGTTCATTGCTTAGTTGATCATGTTTCATCAAGTTAATGTTTCATTACACAAATTTCTTTAAGCGGGCAATCAAAACAATCACAACTATTAGGCTTGTATAAAGATCTAGGTTTATCCATCCTTAAGATATTTAAATCTTATTCTCTTAGCAAAAATTCTTCATTTTTATCTTAATGACATGTTTTATCAATTTTTTACATGACATTTCTCAAATTTGACACTTGTGTGACAAACCCATTGAGCCCCATTTCAAATTTTCACTGCATACAAATCAAATTTGCTACTGTCTCCACACTACAAGATATGCTATTATGGCAAAGCCATTGGTAAAGGTACAATTGTCCTTTTTCTTCTTCTTTTCCTTTTTTCTTTTGAACTTCTTTCAGTTTTTTTTCCAATCTCTTTTCTACCGGAATTGCTTTTCGGAATATAAAAAAAAACAAAAAAACTAGTGTGCAACAAGGTCTGATAAGGTTGTTATATATCACCACAAGCAAAGAAACACTGACGGTTACAAATTTGCACCTACTATACCACTCTTCAATAAAAAGACAAAACCGACCGACAAATAAAAACCCTGCAAACAACTACAAAAGTGATAGAATGATAAAAAATGAAGGAGAAAAACAAAAACCCATTCATCTACTCATCCGCAAACACTACCAAATAATCCATGTGGACAAGCTTTTCGTTGCACTTAGTACCACTTATTTATGGTACACTTGTACAAATATTTTAAATATTTATATTTCATCAAACATAATAGCAACGTTTGTAATCAAATGTTATCAGGTTATGTGGGGCAGACGCTGCTTATCTTTATTTTAGTAAGCTAAACTCTTGGCTTCCTCATATCGAATTTGTAAATGTAATATATTTTATCACATGAAATTTTTTGGAAAAAAATACACTTACACCAATATCCAATTCCCCACCTGTCACTCAAAAGAAGCCAAAAAACGGAAAAATCTACAAAGCGTTTTGATAGATTTCCATGTGTAAAAGGGTGTCTGTATTTACAACTCGTCATTGGAAAAGCGACGAAGCGAATCCAAAGTCAACAGCACCGAATTCCTGCCCAACGTGTCTTCTGATCGCCGCGGGAGCAACACTGACTTCACCCGATTGATTGGATTTTCAATAACGCTCGATTGGGGGCAATAGTATAGTGGTTAGAATGAATGTAGAAAGAATTTAGCAGAACCGACAGCTATAAAACAGTGACACTGATCTTAAATCGGGTTTCTATATGCCTCCGAGTCAAATTTAATTGAAACAAGGTAGGAAACTGGTTCTTAAATTCCTAACTAATCTATTGCAAAACTCGGTAGAGATATTTATTGAAGTTTGCTCCTGGGGGCATATTGAATATATTCGAAAAATTAAAAGCAATTTGGTTTTGATGGTTTTAGGCTTATTCGTTTAAAGTAAAGGGTTTAAGAAAACATTGGTTTTAGCCAGCTGAAAGCTTGAAACCTCTTAAACCAATGCGATTTCCAGTGGGTCGTTCAATTTGCCATTTAGGATTTCCGTTCGTGGCCGGCCATATACCGAAAGACATTTACTATTATCTTGGACGAACTAAGCTATATATATTACCGATGAAACCAATTTAGATTTAATTTTTGACTCTTTGAAACTTTTATATCGCGATGGTCAATATGCGAGCCTGTTTAATACAGTTTGGAATAAATTTAATAATGTTTAAAAAGCATAAAATATTAATTAGTAATAAAAGCTGTAGTACGTAATTAAATTTTACCATCAACTTCAACTTTAAAAAGTGTAATCGTTTTTTTCCCGTTATTTTTTTTAACAATGAGCACCTTATCAACTATTTTTTCAGGTTATAAAGGTCAATTTTTTTCTTAGCTGATCAATATTTTTCTTCAGTGGTTATTTCTCTTCTAAATTATTCAAACAAGAGTTTATGAAGCGTGAAATTTTTTTAAAGGGCTACTTTAATGTGTTTGGGCATATATAAAAAAAATAAAAATGTAAACAAACTTTGCCGTTTAAAACCTCGTACAGAAACATAAGATCTTTTTTTAAAGAAAATAATAAGAAAAAACTTTTAAGATAAAACTTTAAGGTAGCACTAAAAATAGGATTGTAAAAATTTTATTTAAAATATTATACTAAAATGCTTACCTTTCATTCATGCAGACTACATTAAAACTCATCTTATAGTCCATTAAAGTTCCTTCTAAAAAAGAAAGAGAAAAAACAAGAGATGTTAAAATAGGCTAGACCATGAGACATGTATATCTTTAACTCGTTTTATATCCATTTCAAAAACATGAAGACTGAAATTCTAGCAAAGCAAACTGAAGTTGAGTTTACTATTTCACTTACCCGTATAATGAATGCGTCTAACTCTGTAATAATTTATAAGTAACAGAAAAATACCATCATGTTATAAACATACGGGTACCAGCAAGCAAAAGTTTACTAATGGAAAAATATAGATAAAATTATACAACTTTGGTTTGTTTGCACTCATTCAGCTTTGGGGGGAAAAAAAGCACCGTTATTATCGAAAATTCTTTTTTGTATGTTTATATTTAAATTAGTTTTCTTTTGGATGATATTACGACAAGGATGAAACGGAGCTATAAGCTTTACATGTTTAAATAATTTTGTAATTGCAAATTCCATATTCACTAAACCGCAGCACTTCGGTAGGAAAAAATGTAACCAGTAGATGGCTCAGGTGCACTTGGTGCCATCAACTATAATGGTGCTGATGCCACTTGGAAAAAAAATTTTCCATCTTCCTTGACTGTGGCTCATGTTCTTGCCCGTGATCTTTTTATTGCTCTACCCAAATATCCCATAAAGCCAAGTGGAGAATGGACATCAAGTTAATGACCTAATTTGTCCAAGCCTTTCGTGGCAAAGTCGTTAAAGCGCCAGAACTCATATCTTGTAACTACATGTGCGAATTGAAACATATTTCTGGAAAATTAAAATAACAAGAGAAGTTTTTACTCAATTTAAAAGTTGCTCCTTTCTATTTCTCCTTTTCAATATCTGCGCACACTTTTACAAAAACACACCGTGAAAGTTTTTATTTAACCTTACTAACCAAGCTTTAAAAGTCGAGATTTAGTTAGGGTCAACAAACATTTGACCAATTTCCTACTCCCATTTGTTTCACTGTGTTCACCTACCATTTTGTCCATTCTTATTGACCTCCCTTTGACCTTGTACTACCCAAGAGAGATGCTTAAACACTCGGGATAATAATCTTGGAAGTTGGCGCACGCCTTAATTAACTGTGCCATTATAAGACTGTGTCAATTGAGTGGCCACACACACACACAAATTGTTTTGCTTCTATTTATACACAAACCCATATGATTCAAGATGAGCATCTTCTTCAATAAAAACTTTTTAAACCGGTACCGGCAAAAAAAATCGTGCGATATTCATGATAACGTAAATGATTACGTTTTTCGTTTTTATCTTGAGGGAATCTTAAAATTCAACTCTTAAAACTCTTAAATATGCATAGAATATGAAAATATTATTTTTTTAGTCTTTTTTTTTTTAAGTTTTGGTCCCTTTAGGCGTTTGTTTTTTATGAAGAAAGGCCAACTTTGTAAAATATTTTCCTAGCGAGTGCTATTAATAAGGCATGCGTCTCTTTAAAATTCAAGTGGAGCTGAATGCCCCAAGAGAAGAGCTTTGCTCTCTTTGCGGCGCTACAAGTTGATGCTGGGATGAAGTGAAAGTCACAAGAGGAGCAGAGCTAAGTCTCCTACTTTCCATTTGTCTTTTGACTCACATGTAGTCTGACGCTGTTTTGAAATTTGAATGAAATTACAGTATCCTACAACCCAATTCTCTCAATTTAGTCTCAAATCTTGAAAAAGTTGCACAAAAAATGTATTCTAAACGTCGGGTGCACAAAGCCATTTGTTTTAGTTTTTATTACCATAAAATACACAATAAAAAAAATATCTTAAAAAATGTGTTTTTAAATTTCTTTGCGGTTAACTATATTGCGCATTTGCGCAATATCAATATGAATTTTGTTTGTGATGCATCATGGAACTGTGACCTCACTGGGTCAAAACTCAAAAATTAAGTTCCAGGTTAAATACGGTTTAAGTTGTTTATTGATAAAGTTTAGTGTCTTTTTTAGATAGTTTTAAAGATTAGAAATTTTTTAGTGCAGATTTTGTAGCTGATTGGTAATCTGTTTCCGTTTGCTGAAACTTATCAATGTGAAATGTACTTTTGGGGTGAAAAAGTGACTTTAAAAATTGAGTTAAGTCGCAGCCACAAGTACAGAGCTAAGAATGTGTGGACTACTGATAAGCATGAAGGAAGGGGATGGACATAAATTGCTTTGCTCACTTGAGCACACCATAGGAAAGAGGCTGGTTGGCAGATTGAAAGTGCAGATGACCGCATTATGGCATTCTCAACAAGTCAATATGAGATGCTTGCTTTTCAGAATCCATAAACTTTTCTTTCTTGCCAACTCTTGGATCAGATGATATGATAGGATTAATTATTATTGCCTCACGCATCAAAAAACTCGTTTCATCAAATGATGGGCAATCAAAAAGTACTTAGATCCTCTTTCCATTCACCAGAGATAGACCAATGTGGCAGCTAGGCAAAGCCAAATTACGTCCAAGGTGGCACATTAGTTATATGGACACTTAAGCCTTGACATGACAAAATTAGTGTAATGATGTAGGCGTTTAATGTGTTTTAGAAGAAATAATAAAATTATTATGTGCATAATACAATAAAAACAATATTTAGTAATCTATTTGTAGGATCTAATGCATTAGCTGGAAATACAAAAACAAAATTTAAAAAAAAAAGATAATAATTAAAATGAATGTCATTAAAAGAAGATATGAAATACCGATAATATTATTTTACTGTGTGATATATTATTTCTAACTTTTTCAAGTAAAAGGAAATTGATTTAATGACAAATGAAAGCAATCGCAAAATGGCATCAAAGCAGCAGCTAATCGAACAAAGCAAATTTTTTTGTTGATGTATTGGAAGTGGAAGTGTTTTTTCCTTCTTTCTTTCAGGGGGAAAAAGAGACAAATTTCAACACACTTTCAACTGTATTTAACACATCACTCACAAAAGTAAGATCGGGTCAGATACATCAGTTTTTATACTACTGTATAAATGATCGAAGATCTTAATGGAAATATCTTGAATTGCTATTTCGTGTTGCTTTTATTTATCTGCCTTTTCTTTTTACTAAACTAAACCAAAGAAATAAATCTAACAGTTTTAAACCTTGAAAAACTTTTTTTTTAAAGTTCAAAAACAGAAAAATGATCTGCAATAAAGAAGTCTATATTCTTTCGGATCCGTATTACTTGTTTTTCAGCCGAACAGTACAAAAGAAGATTGCTACATGTCGATTGCATTGTGTTAGAAAGCAAATTAACGAATTTTCATTAACTGCTTAGTTAAATGGCTTGTATGTTCTTACTCTGGATGTGTGGATGTGTGGCTCAGTAGCGGAACTACTGGCCGCAGAATCCCGCGTTGGGGGGGGGGGGGGCAGGCGTATGAGGGGCCCCATCAGTCAGCGCCGGATCCCTAATTCTAAAAGGCTCTCGGGGCACGTACAAAATGCATTTCTAAATTAAAAATGGAAAAAAACCATTTTTCTTCTGGAGATGCATTTTCAGACAAAAATGCATTTTTTTTTACCCGAAAATGCATTTTTTTTTCACCTGAAAATACATTTTTTTCACCTGAAAATGCATTTTTTTTCACTTGGAAATGTATTGTTCTGCCTGCAGGGACGTCGAAAATGTGAAGTTCCGCGACTTTAGTGGCTGCTAAGAGCTTGCTTTCTGTGGTTTGGTGGAGTATAAGATAGTATAGTGGTCTGTGCATCTGACCAGCAATCAGGAGTTCTGCGGTTCGATTTCCAGCCCTGGATTGTTCTAGATCCAGTCTGCTTGCTTTTTTCATACCACCAAAAAAGGATGTCAACTATTGCATTGCATTGGAAAGAAATTCAACCATTTTTCCATTAATTCATAAAAGTAATGATTTTGAGTGCCGTACAAGACGAGTGACCAAAGATGGTCGGGGTTGGAGGCCACGTTCATCAAAAATGTCAAATCGTCAGCAAACTTTGTCACTTTAAAAGTTATTGTTTATTTCACAGCATTTATTACTCGAAACTGATAGCAACACGAAACTAAATTAGATATTCTAGTTTAGCAAAACTAATAAAAATAACAGTAAAATTTTGACTATCACAAATAAGATTGCTGGTTATGTGCGGTTCTACATGTGTCACGATACAAATGAGCTATCGTATGTGCGTGGAATGACAAACGAAACAAACCTAACTTAATGACGTTATATTAAAGGTTTATTACCGTACATTCTGTCAAATTTACAACAATTAAATCAATATTATATACAAGTATAACATCTGCTTAAAAATTGTGAGACAGATTTTCTTAAATTTCGCTTCAGGTTAGTAGAACTCGTCTGCTTCGTTTGCTAAAGCTACAGCGAACGAAGCAGGAAAATTTACGAGAGACTATTGCAATTCAAACAAGCCATTCGTTGGTTTGATGTTATTCTATACATTGGTGGTCAGTGAATCCAATGAAATCCGAACATAGTGAGTTTGAGTTCAGCTCTTTTCACAACATTTTAGCCAAGCAATTTACTAAATGGAATGGAACCGACTTTTTTTTCTTTGGACTATTTTCATTTTGTTTCCTTTACTCTCAATCCAATGATTTCAATCCATGCATTTCACGCATCGTTCTCAACCTTTTTACTTTTTTTTGTAAATGCAAAATTGCAAACCTAATCTATCGATGTAACCGTACAAACACTACTATTTTACCAAACAAAGGCCACACAAACTCCCAAGTAAAACTATCGGATCATATTATTGTTTCAACGAAAATTAAACCTCGTCAAATCCAATCACTTAAACCAGTAATTGAATATCAATTTTGTTAATAAAAAACGCCACTTTTCATAAAATATGAGTTTGTCGCCTTTTGTAAACAGATCAGGGATTCCGTTATAATTTAAAACTTGTGTAGAGCAAAAATCTTTAGCAACTTCAATGAGAAATGTAGGAATATAATTCTGAATCATGAAACAGCTAAAGTAGCTTTGTTACCTTGTTCCACCAGAATGAGCAACATAACATGTAGTATTTGAAATTAAAGCTTTTCCTTCTTTCAATCCGTGTAAGGATCAAAGGGTAGTCTATGTAAGCGTGTCGATGGGAGTGATATGTGTGTATCCAGCTGCATTCCATCTGCGCCCAATTTGAACCAGATCCCTCTTGATGGACCAGGCGAGCCAGTGAAGAAGGAAAAGGCAATAAAGAAAGGAGAGAGAGAATATTGCTACAGCAAATATCATCTTCGCACACATAAACTTTCTTTCTCGTTTGTACACACACGCACATACCATAGACAGACAGACTCGTTTATTGAAATGAGAGTACTGTATCACTGATTCCATATTTCATCAAATATCAAAATTAATGATATTCGTGTTTGTCTTCATATATTTTCCTGGCACGTTTCATTGACCGAGTCGCCCTGTTATTCCCTTCAAACATAACGTCACTTCCGTAATTGCCTAAAAACGTGATGTGATGTTAGCCTGCTTTCGGGCGCCAATTTGAGTCGATCTAACAGACTTACGTGCGCTCTGTTAAATAAACATATTCTATTATGTAATAAAAATGTTCATTTAGATTTTTATTACAAAAGGGAATATGTTCATTTAACTGAGAATAACAAGATAATTGTTGTTTCTGCAAGACATTTCATTACAATTACTTCCGAAAGCATTGCAATTTATTAGCCGTTTCGCTCACTTCTTAACACAAAATCCATCTGGTTAAACCGAAGTTGGAAAGGCAAGGGATGACCGAACATGACCATATGTTTAGTGTCATTCCTAAACCCTTGCAAAGAACTGACACAAACACAACACGCGTAACACGACACTTTAAAACGAACACATGAGTTTTGGAATGCGCTTGAGTGCATTGCTGCAAAGTTAATACAAACACAGAAAGTTAAATGTCGAAATGTTCCGAAATTCGACCATAAAAACAAAGTAGGTGTGTTCGAAAAGAAGAAAACTATACGTTGTTTCGGTTTTCAATTTCAGAGAAAAAAATATCTATTCCTGGACATTGTAGATGATTTTAATTAATATTTTATGCCTGTTTGCTTTAAAATTTCTGCTTAAATAATGACATTGATCGAGGGAAAAAATTCCAAGAATTATTTTTCATTGATTTTTCAGTGTGCAATGAATGATGTACAACTCAAAGCCTGTACGCACACACAGCCATAACTGAAGGATAAAAGTTATCGACTAACCATAACCATTTTACTAATAATACTCGCAGCAAACGTAACATTCGTTATTACATTAATTATGGGCGATCGAAGAAATAATTTGCCAAAAATTTAACCATTAAATATCAGCAATAGCGAAAAATCTCAAAATGAATTCTTTTTTTCACCATTATGAAGAAAAATTGGACGATAAAAACGATTTGTTTTATAAATTTGCTAACTACGGTTATTCACGGTTTTATTGATTGAAATCTAAACTAATTTGGATTTGCGTTGATCTGTCTTGAAATGGTCGTTTATAGGGTGAAATAACGATCTCGTATGCTCCCCGATTAGTGCAGCCAGGTTTTAATAGGACATCAAACATGCTGATCACTGGTGTTCTAATTTGCTAAGTAGTTGGAGACAAACTATAGGCAATGAATGGCTATTATAGCACAACAAGGTGTTGAAAACAGCTGGAAGCCCACTTTATCACTTCTCCATCCCCGCTTGTCCAGCGGGAATTTCTTTAGCGAATTAGTAAATAAATAAACAATCGTTTCCCATTTTTTCTTTACAAAATAAAAACGTTTTTAAAAAAATGCTGAAAGAATGAAGAATGGAAAATAGTATAATAATAAAAAAAGAAGGAAAAGAAGAAAAAATATAGATAATTTAAAACAAACACTAAAAAAAAATGAGAGAGAAATATAAGTGCCTTTCAGACAATTCCTTTCCTTTCAATAATTTATCAACTTAAAACCCCATTAACAACCAGCCTCCAGTATACAGCTTACTGGTTTGGTTTATGATATCTTGTATCTTACAAATTTTCAACTCGGCCGAGCAAAGACTTTTCTGAAGGAGAAACATGTTTGGCCTGATGCAGACAGTGAGAGATACCCTTTTTACCCAACCCTATCGCTTTACTCCTTATACTGAAATCTTCATTGGCTGACCCTCGATCAATATAGGATTCTTTCGACAGAAAGACCACGTCTAGCCGACCCTATATTTACTGCAGTGCATCACAACGTATGTAAGAAATTTTCGTTTAATCCCCCTGGGAAACCGCATTTTCTAGAAACTTGTTTAGAAAACAAAACAGAACACGAATAAAAACCTTCATTAATTATTTCTCTTGTTACTTAGTAGGTCTAAAGTCGTACGCGCAAGTGCAACAGGGAACTATTATCTTTAAAGGTGCACAAAGCAATCCAATTGGCATTGTCAGTTGAACGTGAATCTGAATTAATTTATCAGATTGATCATTTTATTTTATAACTGGGCAATGAATGAGCGCAATGTTGACGCGTGTTGTAATCAAAAGGCATATTTGCAATCAATCAAAGCCTTGTTAAATCATGGATTTTTTTTTGCTGGCAAGTTACTATCTTGCGTTCAACCAAGAGTGTGAAATGATTTGTCAAACACAATAGAGTATAAACCAAAATCAACCAACTATGAAGTAATTGAAAAGTGCCAGTCATGGGCGCTGCTTACATCATTGCGCAATTGATGCAATTTCTACTGTTGAAAGAAGGGGCTTATACTTTTAATCTACTATGAGTGTTCACTTTGAGTTTTATAACGTAATTTTGTGTTACAGGGGGTACTCCGAGCTAGCTTCAACTTCGTATTTTAATTTAAGCGTCACCACATCATTTAAACCACTTAAGGGTGATTGATTACATGATAAGTACTTTTATTTCCTAAAAATAAATCTCAATCATCTAACAGTGCAAGCAGAACGACCGCTGACGTTTTCCAACCATTATTAAAAACGAATACAAGCAAGGTTTTGTACAAAATTTAGCATATTTCCGATTTCTCATTTTCTTCCATTAATTTTCTTACCAAAATTTATGAATAAATAAATACAATAGTTGTGTGGTTTGAGAAGCATCTAAAAACACGTTTAATCCGTGTTTAATTTTATCAAGTTTTATCGGTTAGATTTTGTCAATGGTTGTGCTAAGTATCAGCTGAATCGTTTATGAATTACCGTATTTTTTAAGATGAAAACGCGAACGAAAAATCGGACGAAATAATGCGTGTTTATACATATTTAAAGGATGATGCAGAATGGCGAGCTGATAGCTCAAAAATTTTATTATTTTGGCCTCTAGCTAAACCCCATTAAAAATTCCTTGCATATTTATATAACAGTATCTTGTAATTTAAGCTCTTCGTTTATTGTCAGGTTGTTGAAACCTAAATAAAGCACTCCTGTACAGCAAACTGAAAATGCATGCATGGTTCAGGGCAAAGCCAAATATGTGAGGAACTCCAATCTTCAAAGTGAACTACTCTTGTCTCACCCGACCCCCTTCACGTGCCTTATTTAGTAGTCAGCTGGAAATTAATAAACCTGCCAGTCCTTTCTCGCGTGCCAACACGTGCTGGTCGCACGGGCTTTACTAGTCCGCTGACCCCAGCCTCTCATGAGGTCAAGTGAACGCTATGAAATGTGTGGGAAAGCACGGAATTGCCGTCTCATGCTGAAAACGAATATATAAAGCAAAATTCTATTAGAGTTCATATTGCTTTCAGGGAAAAAGATAATAACAATAAATTAAACACTTGGAAGGCATTAATAAAACTATAAAAATGTAAAATCGAATTAAACCAAAAGTTATATTTGCTGAAATAACTTGTAAACAAATAAACAAACAAACATTGATCTCGTATTCTGAGAAATTTCCACCCTTGGCAACGGTTTTCTGTTTACATTTTGATGCGAAACTGACTACAAGTTTCTACTTTTATTTCTCTCATTGCTAGGCTAGGTTTTTTTCAGTTGCACTCAGGAAAAGCCAATCTTGAAATTCAGGGGGAGTTTTAATTTCCTTATAATTACACAACTTTTGTATACGGTATGGTTAGTGCCTGTGATGCAACGTTTCCAGTGAAAATAATATTTTATTGAATTTATATAATTGCAAGTACCGCATACCATTCTTCTATTTTCTTAATTTTCATCATTTTCTAGTTTGTTATTAGATTCAACTCATTTTATTGATTGAGCAAGGAAGTTATGGCATTTTATCATTCAGCATTCGTTACAATGTGTAAGAAATGTAAATAAAAACGATTTGATATGACACAAAGATAATCAAATTGCGTTTTTGAGGTTTGGTTGATGTATTTAAATTAATTTAAATTATTGAAATTATTGAAATAAAGTATAATTAAGCAAAATCAACAAAAATATATATAAATGTAAACAATTAATGCGCTTGCGAATAGAATAGTGTTACCCTAATAAAAATTGGTCTGAGCAATTACGTTAAAGCCCAATTGTAAATTATCTTCCAATTATATTCCCGTGACAGATAACTTTGCTTTATGAATAGCTAACAAGCTCAAGGACAGATGTTACATTTATTAAATGTTAAAACATAAAATAAAATAAAAAAACAGGACATGCATATCGGACCTAAATTTTGGCAAGAATTGACATTTTTATAATTTCTGCAATATAGAAAACACTCATAAAAAATTTATTGCTTTGCTTAATGTTAGATCCACCTTAATATTTATGTTCCTTTTTTTAGTTCTTTTTTTTCATGAATATCAATGGTGTAATTTGCATTTGGGTGTAATGTATTCCTCTTCTTCTGCTGTAGGAATAATGTTCCATTCCATTTATATCTGCATTTTTTTGTCTCTTTTACTTCTGTAATAAAGTGGTGAGTGGATTTTCTACTTTTATTACAGTGAGAATCTGATATCTGATACGAAGAAAATTATCAACCAAATTTTAGTCTACTTCCAACATGTAAACAAACAAATTCATTTCAGCTTTAAGTAGCTAAATTGCTTTTTTAAAACCAAATACTCATAAAACTTAAAATTAATTAATGAAATAATCATGCAAACCAGATAAGAAGATTTTATTTCAAATACACACATGCATTTCTTGATGCGCAACCTTAAATGCCTCATCAGTCCAGCACCAAATTACCTTTCAAAATACACGGTAGGATCTAATGAAAGCCCATGAGAATGTGCACATCGAGTAGCATATGCAATCTAGACTAATGCACGGACAAGACATAAGTGTGATTAAATAGAAGGCACTCTTTTTCTCACTAATGCATCTCTAATACACACATTGTGAATACTTCATTTCCTTAGCCGATTTACAGCTGCGCGAGTGCTAACGCTCAAATTACCCTTAATCAAATTAATTTATTCAATTCTATTTTTTAAGTCAGTTCCCTGTCCCTCTAGAGACGGGACCTGTTTCAATCTGCCTATTAGCTTTAAAAAATGATATAATTAGTTGTTTTTTTTGCACCTGCTTTTAGTTTTCGGATTACTGTAAGGGATAATACAAGTCTTGTCTTTCAATTCAACATACCAACAACCTTGTGCATGGCATTTTGTAGTCGAGAGCCGGGGGAGGGGTGGGACTCATTGACCGATTTTGCATGAAAATTCAATAGAGCTGAGCAGCAGATTTCCTGTTACCACGGCAACGAAGAGCATCCGACCAGGCGATGATAGCAACGAGAAATATGGAAAGTCCTTCCATCGTTACGGGGATCGTTTACCTCTTCCAATATTGATGCAGGATTTGACAAAGTTAGGACACATATGCTTCACCACACCTGACAAAGCTCTCACTCTTCCCATAGCAGAAAAAGGAAGCTGCAGCCAATCATTTACTAGCTTGAAAAAATTTGATAAATGCGCAGAAAAATTTCGTTATCAGTGCATAATCTTCTCTGAAAATGACAGATTATTCAATTGCGTTTTTTTATTTTTTGTTTTGCATGTGCTCAGCTGAAAGCCCGTGACAATCATGCGAAATAAATGCTTTTAATAATTTAAACTAATGTTTAAATGTATTATAAACGCAGGTGGTTCGAAAAGAGTAGATTGTTCTTTTCCACTTAAACTCCCCCGCCCCCATCGCTGCAATAAACACGTTGATGCTAAAAAAAAGGGGGGTATGGAAGATGCTTATGAGCAAAAAGTATTGTTATTGTTGTTATTGCATATTTTAGTAGCTTCATTAATAGGTTTTAAAATTTTAAAATCATTGCAAATGGTAAAACTTATTAATAATAATAGTAATAAACTAATAATACAGTAATGTAAGGCAAACAAAATTTGCATTCAATGTGAATTCCTATGGACGTAAAGCTATGTCTACAGTACACGGGGTTATTTCTGGACGACTCGAAATTGTCCGGTCTACAGGGAATTCACTAATGACTTTATTCTGGAATGGCATATTTCCTAAATTTTTTCCATTGGAATATGCTGAGTTCTGAAGGATTGTTCAATTGAGCATGCGCAAATAGCGTCCTTGATGCTTAGGATAAGTTAAGGAAAATAAGTGACACAACCCCTTGCTTGAAATTAAGCAAAAATAAATGGACTAACTTAAGTCAAATATGACGTAAAAAAACGTCATGTCCTGCCATGATAATGAGGTTATCAACAAAAAAAAACATTTAAGCAGATTTTCTTAACGAACCTAATGAAAAAATAAGTTCTGACAGCACAGAATAAAACATGTCTGATTGACCTGACTTGCTAGTCATGTGACATGAATGGAATGCAAAAGTGCACATACAATCATGGACCACTACACTCTACTGATTGCTTCTCTGGATTGAAAACTCAGGACTTGTATTATAAGGCTCAAAGTCCAAGAACAAATCACGCAGTGTTTGGCACTATGGAACTCAGAAATTTAATTACTGTCTGTTTTCAATTACTGGAAGTAAAAAAAATTTTATGTTTATTTTGGTTACTTTTATTAAGTTAAATCTGTGAATGAGAAAATTAAAACTACTGTAAATTAAAATGGTGAAGCAAATCAAAAGAAAGTCTTAAGTTGTGAGTAATTTCTAAAAATCCTATAGTGTTTTGTGGATTGGATTCTTTGTTTGAAGCTTTTTTGAAATTTACAATAAAAGTTTAAGAAACATGTTTAACTGCAGACTTCTTTAGATTAGGTGCATTAATAAGGTATTTAAACTGATTTAAATTTTTAAACCAGTTGAAATGTCAAATTCTACATGTTAAATTTTACATTTAGACTGGTTTTAAAATTTAAACCAGTTTAAATGACTTCATGAATGTGCCTACTGTTTTCATAAGCATCGAAGTGATTGTACGAAAGGACAACACCTTTACTAACACCGTGCACTGTATTTAAGGACAATTCTGTGTGTTCTCTGGTGATTAAATAGTATACTGTACTAAAAACTTGGCATAGACAGGTATGATTACTATACTGTACCTAAATTTTGCAAGTTATATTAGTAGGTTTTGGAATAATTAGGTCTGTTGGCTAAAATAATTTTGCTTTTAAATCTCATTTTTTAACACCGGTAGGTGAATACAATATTAATTTACTTTGCTCATGATTAGCTACTTTCTTTGTTTTACCAATTTTAAAAGCAGGAAGTGACATCATTTTCTTTTTCAATGAGGTTGTCGTCGTCTATTAGCTAATACTATCGGCAAGTTAAGTTGCATACAGAATACACTCTTACCCCGCTTTATGGCCTAGATATGTTCCGAAGAAGTTGGCCGTAAAGCGAAATACCGTATAACCAATCATTTAGTGGTGCGGCCATGACAATAAACGTATGCAGGGGATTTCCGGACTTTTTGGCCGTATAGCGAAAATCGTAGGCCGTAAATCGCAACTTAGCCATAATTACACAAGGCCATTATAGCGAAACGCCATATAGAGAGGCGCCGTATAGCGAGGTATTGGTGTACTGTAATTAGACTACTCTGTTTCAGACAACTTGTGACAAACTCCCATTGACTTGTCCTGTACAACAGGACGTGACAAACTCCCATTGACTTGTCCTGTACAACAGGATACAAATGAACAATAGAAAATTAGTTCGAAAAATGCACCTCTCTGCCACAAGAGGGCCTTGATTGAAAATGGCAAATAGTGGCTATTTCTAGAAATAACCTTGACCGGTTCGGCTGGTCCGGACACTGTTTTGGACGAGATTCAGTGTCAGTTTCGGTCCTAGTTTCCACCTCTGGCCCAGCCACTTAAAATATGTTTAGCCTTAAATTTCTAGTATATTTTATGTTAATTTGGATTTGTAAAAGGTTATTAATGGTTTCTATCGTATTTTAGGGAGTATTAAACTGTTATTTTGAAATCTAGCTCTTCCTCACTGGTTGAGAAGGATCACATGATCAGTTACCTGTATCCAATGGGAGTTAGTCACAAGTTTTCTGAAAGAGAGTACAATAGTTTGAAATTTGTAAATTTCTGATTTTGCCACTAGATGCCGTTCGAGTAATGAAATGATGTGCTACGGATTAGCCCTTCCTTTTCGGTCCAGAGAAAAGAGATTAGTGGTTCTTGGTGCATGCCACATGGTTATATCCCACATAGTTACATCGTAATCTGATTTGACTTTTCTAATGTAGGAAAGCAAGTTATTTTTTGTTACTTTTAGAAATAACACTAAAACATTGAATCAATAGTGGTACTGATGTCCATTCTTTGTTTGCCTAAGACCCAGGATTGAAGGACTGGAAACACCCAGAAGCTGGGCTCGAAAGCGCGCAATGCATTACTGGGGATTTGTTCTATTAAGGGAGAACTTTTCTCCCATAATGCATACGGCAACAAGACTTGTCGCTATACCATATCTTTCTTAGTTTATGATAATAAAAACAATAAAAACAAGTCTAAAAATATAATAAGAACTAACCCACACAAAATTTTTTTTGGTAATATATCGTGATTTATGATCAAATTTCATCATAAATTTTAGTCGTAAAAGTCCATAAAGTAATCTCTAAATGACCAACCAGTGATACCTAACAGGATGGTCATTGATGGTTCACTTTCCGTTAAAAAAATTTCAAAAGTAATAATTTTTGAAAACTTGGCATTTTGAATTCTTTCATGCCACCATTTTGATTCAGTACCGATAACAGCAGTACTGGAATTGGTGCAGTACCGGTACTGGTACTGTCGCTGCAGCGGTACCGGCGCAGTGGCGGTACCGGAGCCACTGTTTTTATAAAAAGTAAAAACTGCCTCTCAAGAAATTCAAAATGGTGCAGGTAGATTGTTCTTTTGTGTTCAGAATTATTTCAACAGTATCAAAAAATGATCAAAAAATGATCAAATAATTTTTTAATTTTGGCTAGTGAATTATCTTATAATTGAAAGGATTTTAATCATAATTTAAACCTCTGAAAGTCCAAACGATGATTTGGTCGTATTTTGATTATTCTTTTTATTCATGATCATTTTTTGATCATCCTTTTCATACATGATCATTTTTCTGATCATCCTTTTCATACATGATCATTTTTCTGATCACCTGATTACATTTTAATCATTTACAAAAATTACAGAAATTTTTATGTGGTCAAATGATCAGAAATGTTGAAACTGTGATGTCAATATGATTAAATTGTCTAAGAATGACCACACAATGATCTTAAAATGATCAATAAATAAATAACAAATCACTAACTAATTTTCAAAAAATGAAATGGTAAAGCAGAAATAGTGAAAATAATTTTCAAAATACATATATTTAGTAAAAATTAAGAGAATAAATAAACAAATTTTACCCACTTTGTTTGTACTAAACAAGCAAAAAAAAACACTCGACAAGCACTGTACTTAAATTCAGCCATGTTTGCTTTTCAGATGGGAGAACTGAGCTCCCACAATGCAACGCATTACCCTTCGGCCAATCGAAGCATCGACATGCTCTCTTTGGGAAATTTAACAACGAGTTTCCAGTCCTTCAACCTGGTTCCTAGGCCACATGATGCTTACACACAATACAAAAGCAAGAGCAGTTTTTTTATTAGATTTTATTTCGTAGTCTCATTTCGTCCTAGTACCATTATTATTATTATTATTATTTTAAAAAATTCTACCTTGTCGATATTGTGGCTTTAAATTGTGACATCAATAAGTTTGGGTAATTATTCGGCATTGTGCTGTGATAAGATCAAACAGTCGAGCACGCACGATATATTTTCTTTAAACATTTAGTATTTAAAGAGTTGATTTACCTAGAAGAAGTAATTTAATCACCTGCATGGTGGCTATTTAGTATTTATGGAATAGAATATGTAAAAAAAAAGAAAAAAAAGTCAACCTTCCACTTTACTATCCATTCTTTATGACTTGGCTTTTCATTTAGGCTGAGTAACTTTTAATGTTTTTGCTCTTATTAAATACACAGGACATAAAGACCTTTTCTAAAAGCATCACATTTCCCCCAACTGAGCCACATTCTATAAAAATTAAAACCTGCATATAATCATCAACAGCTCATAATTACGTGATAGTTTCGGTGGACAAGCAATCTCAAATGTCAATAACCAGTCTCATCTTTGAGTTAATCCGAAAGGTTAATAGGTAAATTGAGATGGATTTTGTGTATTATCCATTGCCTATTACTTGAGCCATCCCTGGACTTGACATTTTAGCTCATTGCCGGATAAATTGAGAAGAGCTAATGGAGACAGAACGTTTCTTCTCGTGTGCATGTAACATTCTACAAAACACCATGAGAGCAATTAACGTGAGAAAGAAAACACACTAAATGCACTTAGCATCAGTATATGCAGGAAATTGCACTGCAATTGAGGCTAAAAAAATTCCTAAGGTGGTAATATTAACTTTCAGGACTTTTAATAAAATTAGCAAAAAGGGAAGGAAAAAAAGATAATTATCCGGTGAAAATGAAACTATAATTTTGGATGTGCACTCCATTTGTACTTTCTTTAAATACTTTTAGAACTAAAACTTTTGGGTTGGCTTAAGCTTTAAAAAACATTATTTGTTGCAGTGCATCAAAAAGCGCATCAATCTGAAGCTTTACCGTCTGTATTGACTGAAGAAGAATTGAAATTGAGTCAGTTTTTGCCTGAGAGATAAGGTTGTGGTATGGACAAGTAAGGAAAAACAAAAAGCACTTGCCCACTCACGAGAGAACGAATCAAGAAAGAAAAAAAATCTAGTCTAGCAAGGACGTTTCAAACTAAATATTGAATTTGCCAAATGTGCTACCTTTCACACAAGTGCTTACAAATACAACGTTTAAACTAAACATTTGAAATAGTTAGAAGTAATTTTTAATTAAAAGAAATTATATTCCACAGGGATAACAAGGAGAAGCGAGATCAAAAGGAAACTTTATTTTGATTAAGTACAACCCATCGAGGAAATTTAATTTCAATAGGTGCATTCAAAGTTTCTGTCTATGTCGTTTTTGGCGTCTATATAAATGCCCAAAATGAGGAAAGCAAAAGCACGCCTAACTGTGAATGTGTTTATTGGGCTTGTTTACAGTGTAGTTTCTGCGTCTTGGTATTGCCAGTAAATGGCATTAAAAATTCCTTTATTTTCATCCAAGCGACGTATTGTGGATGTGGCCCACTGATTTGAACACAATTATGCATTTACTCACGTTTTAGGAAGTGGATGCTTCGCCTGAAAGTAGCTTGAAAGTTTGACTACTACAATGTAGATCTAACTTTTGTTGCAGTCATTTTGAATTTGGCTGTAAAAACCAAAACTTGGCATAAACTATTTTTAAAACCATCCCAGACATGTTTTTTGTTTTTGCAGTTTTTAATGGTGGTTTTAATGGTTGGTATCCATTCTGTTTATATAAATGGCAAAAACGACATAAACTGAAACTTTGAATGTGCCTAATATTAACAATTTTTGCCAGAAATTTTTTTTGTAGGATAAAGGTAAATGAGGTATTCTAGAGAGAACAAATTATTTTCTAAGAACGTCCAGCTTTCGTGACTATGATGCGAAATATTTTCCTTCGTACTCCCCAATAACTACTTTCAAGCCCATCATGCATCATTATATAAGATTTCATAAATTTCACCCGTCTTTAAGCATAAGAACATAATGAAAACATGAGTAACTTATGACCGTATCAGGTTAGAAATAAACTGGGCCTCATAAATTGCTGTTATAATCCTAATAAGAAAAGAATAAAGGCAGCAGAGGAGAAGAAATGAGTTGAAAAAGGAACTTTGAAAGTGCATATAGTTTAAATTCTTTTTGAATTTGAAGCAATTAATTCTCACTGCAGTTTAAAATTATGGCTCTCCTTTTTGACACTGATAAAAGACTTAAAGAAACAGTTTTTGCCCCCCCTTTATATTCTCTTTTTCACTTTACAAACCAAAATTCGTTGCGGTCTTTGCAGATGATGAATAATTGTTGCCATTCACCTTTTTCAAAAAATGAAGAAAAAAAAGAAAAAAAAACTTTTGTTTTAATGAAAAGAAAATTATAATAAAGTATGGTATTAAAAAAAATTGTATTCAGCCTATACTCAACTGAGACGTAATTAAATTTAACGATTAAATATAATTCGTTTTTCTGACTTTTAATGTGCTATAACTCTTGTTTCCAAGCTACAATCAAGATTGCCAAGCAATTTTTCAATCAATAGGAAATATGTAACATGACTTACACTTTAATTACGCTTATTTTTACCCCATTAATTTACAAGTTTGATAGTTAGTACAGACATAACATTTCGATTATCTACAATTATTGGCCTTCTCATTTGGAATGTGGCCAAAAGAGAGCAAATGAGGGGCGTCAACAAGCTAACTTCTGTTCATACAGAATGTAAACATCAAAATATGAGCGACCCATGTTTACTAGACAAACAAATTATTATTATTCTCAATTTGTCCGAATACGACCAATCTGCAATTACACGTATGGTGTCTGACAAGCGATGTTTATTCATAAGTGGGCAAACATTGGTTTCCGACTTTGAAAGTTGTAAATAAGACGTCAAGTCCTACATCCGGACTATAAAAATGACGGAATCCCGACTTTTAATCGCGCGACACTTCATTGGACGGGGCGAAATTTAATCGCGTACCAATTAATCGCTCGGACAATTTCAAAATTGTAAAAGATTAAAAAATATATTTGTTTTTCTAAAAAATACATTTTTTATGTACTTTTATATATTCAGTGTTTGGGCTGGTACTGGCTAAAAAGTATCGCGATACCGGTACCCGGTACACAGTACGTTGTACCAGCTTAAAAAGTACCGCGGTGCCGGTTTTGTAAAAATGTATTACTGTTTTAAAAACAACACATTTTTACAAACGGGTTTCTTTAATATTTTAGATAAATTAAAGAACTCTACGGCGGTTGTTCGCCCATTCGCCACGTGGTGAATGGCCGAACGGACAGAATGAGTGTAAAGGTCCGAAAAATATTATTTTACGTTCGTATTTTTTTTTTTGCGCGATTAAAAGTCGATGAAGTGTCACGCGTTGACCTGTCCGCGATGAAGTGTCGCGCGATGAACAGTCTCGCGATGAACTGTCACCAACCTAAAATGACATGACAATCTCGACAGATAAATAAAAGTAGCAGAGAAAAACTACCATCAAAACTCATTTATACATTTTTTAAACTACACTCGTGCCGAATATTTCAACATGACCTACCAATTCACATCTAGATCGTTGACCCTTTTCTATACACATCTAAACTCCACCCACACAAAAAAAACTTGAGTTCATTTCATTAACACAATTGTGTTGGGGTTTACACGTCTGAGATTCAAGTAGTCAACAAACATTCTGCACAGGCTGGAAAACACTTACTTTTCCAATTACTTTAAAAAGGCTGACAAACAAAATTAAAGACCTTTTATTGGCGCTATTGATCAGAATATAGCTACTGCTTACTTGAGCCAATTATTCCCTCCAGTTATTTGTCATTTAGCATCATTAAAATGGATTGTTTTGTCCAGAAATCGATAACGCTTAGACCTAGATGTTATTGAAATCAAATTCAAAATTTTAAAGTTAGGAATTAATTTTGCAACATGCCGACCGTTGCATTGATTAACCTATAAACAAATTTATTAAATCACAAATTTACATTTATAATTATTTCATGATTAGTGAGTTTAATGGGGTTAAACCATATTAGAATTCATAAACAGTATTACTTCGGATTCCAGTTTGAAAAATTGGTCGTTATATTAAATGGCACGACCACTAAGAGACGTACAAAAGAGCAAATTTGGTATCTGTGCATTGAGTATGGCACTTGATTAATTGAGCGAATTCTATTGAAAAAAAATACAAGAGCAGTTCTATCGTCACACTTGGATTATGGCATTGATTATATACTTAGTGCTTTCCTCTTTGCTAAGTTATTTGCAAGCCGGCAACACAAACTAGGTGAATTAGAGTCTAATCAAACAAGAATCAGACAAAAAGAAAAGTGTAACATGTGATAACACGCACTCCCACTACTTAATGCTCTATGTCACAATGCGCTTGTCACTGGGTTTGATTTATGAGTGGATAATAGCGTGCACTTTAATAGACTTTATAGTTCCCTTTTCCATACTATTTCGTGCTGCATCTGCAATATGATTAACACCATTACTTCGAAATTCGGTCTACACACCCAGAAATATTTCGAAATGAAGTTCAGAGAATGCAAATGCAAATTACACTAAACCACGGTGCTCTGAACGTAAAGTAAAGCAGATGTAGGATAATTAATATTTAAAGGTTAGGGTGTTGAGTGTTAATCTCGTTTTTATGTTTTTTGTTCCAAATAATCAATTTTCTTTTAAAAATCATATTTGCACACATCTACACAACGGTTTTGTTTGTGTTTATTCGGTTGAGTGAACCTGTGTCAAACTTTAGGTCACCAAGTCCTAGTTTTTGAATGCCACGCGCACACACAGATCCAATTTCACTGACAAGTGAGGAACCGCGGATCAAATGAGAGTGTCGTGGATTAAATACCTCAAACTTTGAACTTTGGACCCATTGACGTAGACAAAAATTTTGTTATTCGTGTTGATATTGAAATAAAAACACAATAAATAACACTCAGCAGTGCCTTTGATGTTTTCACACATCAGGTAAACTGTCGTGATTATTGTGTTCCGCAATTGTCATATAGAAATAACAACATTTTTCAAAAAAAACAAACAAAAAAAAACACACGCACACATTTAAAAAATTCAAATTTATCTAGCTTCAAAAAAAGAATAGTTATCTAAGCAAAACATGTGTGGAATAAAGAGTGAGAGAAAAGTTGATAGAAAAACATTAAACAGCATGGTGTAAAAGCACAAGAAAATAGTAGAGAATGTGAATCATCTTTTATTTATCTCAACTTCCTTTAGTTTGAGATCTGTAGATTCTCTCAGAAAATGGAATTGGAGAGGGAAAAGCGGTCTATCAGTTTTCCAGGCCTTAAAATGGAGAGCTAATTGGCAAAGCACTCCCAACAGATTTCATTTTGTTTTAGCTGCAACAAACTCATTTTATCTCTCGGCACTACGCCGAGAATCAAAATTCAATCCAATGCAAAGCAGGGAAGAAAACTATGGGCAAATATATACAGGCACTCAAATCGAAATAGCAAGTTATTAATTTCTGTAGTGATTTACGACTGCAACTGTCGTTAAGAGGATATGAGTACATAATTTTTTATTTCTTACCACACAAAGATTAATGGCGAAATAAAAGAACAAATATAGGACACAATCGTTAAGCATTTGCCAATTTTATTTCATTTTGCTTTAACCACAGACAATGCCAAACTATCGATCATATTTCCCACAATACGCAGATATAAATTACTGTTAAGCACGTAAATCAAATTTACAGTTTGTGGAACTAAAATTAAAGTGTCTTAACAGTTTTTGTGTTTGTTTTAAGCCTTTGGTCACATTCCTTATCTTTTATCAACCAAGTATCAACCAACACTCTTCTATAGGGATTAAAATTCCTGTGCAAATTTTTAAAGAATAAAACCAATTTATAATATGAGCACAATAGAGAAGATTTTCTTACTTGGTTGAGAGCTTCTCTAGATTTTTTGGCAATCCATCGAACCAAATAAGCTACTGACCTTCACAAACAAAGAAAATTTAACTAAAACTATTAGTACGAACAAACGCTAATCATTTTTTGTGCAGTTCCTTTGAAAAAAACATTTATTTATGAATTTTTTTTTAATGTATAAGATTTATTTTTTTGCAGCAACAATTGTTGTTTAAATGATGTAATATTTTGTCCGACTAAATATGAAATAAAAATCAAATCAGTTTTTAAACATTTTATCAGGAACCTTGGTGTGTTAGCCAATCTCCATGGGATTTACTGCACATCATTTTATTTCAACAGTTATTGTTTTTTCTGAATAAATTTGAAATTGTTTTCCGTACAAAAAGGAATTTTTTTTTTTTTTTTTTTACAATACGACTGAAATTGTAGAAATTCTCAACAATGCACTTCTAGAAATGTCCACATTTCCTTGCGATATCTATATCTTTCGTACTATTATAGTCAGAGATATATGCAAAAATGGTTTCATGATTTTCCTGCATCTGTACCCTTCCCACACAGTCGAAGAGACGAAAACGAGCGAAGCAGCTTAGATGTGATCTGGGACCTCTCTAACCTATTTTATACTCGAATAAGACTAGGGATAAAGGCATAAACACTGTGTTTCTTATTCAACAGGCAGCTTACTTTCTTCTCAACATCGTTCTCCTGAATATGGAGTAGCAACTTCAATAGGTGTGCATTTATATAACTTCTAAAAGATTTTTTTGGTGCATAAAAAACGGAAATCTTTTAGGTAAAATGTGATTTATTGCATCTAATTTTGTTTTTATTACTTTATTTATTTATTTATTTTTACCTTTTTGCACTTATCCAATTCTACAACATTTGCAAATAAACGTTGTTAGCTTAAGGCTTGTCTAATTTTTAAATAAAACAATAGTAACTTTTAAAGAAAAAAACCAGGGGGATGACCCCTATATAAAGGCTTTGGAGAGTACCAATCCCCAGTCTAATTTTTACTACAGTGAGTAGGGCTAAAATTGCCAAGCTAAAAACTAAGCTAGCCAAATTGTTAAAGTCCAAGGGTTTGAGAAGTAAATCAGTTGAGTCGTCTTCCGACTCGGACCAGGATGTTGTTGCGTCTCATAACTTTGGACAGCTAGGTTTTGCAGGTCATCTCTGATCTTCGACTTGAATTTTTATCTGAGCCAGTTCAAAATTCCTTCCCTAACCCTCATTTTTCCAATGAGATTATGGCCATTCTTGACTCGAAGGTCAAGGATATGATTACTAAAAAGGTGGCTTATCCAGTTGACTATTACAAGGGTGAATTTGTTAGTTTTCTTTTTATAGTTCCCAAGAAGGACAGGAGTTTCAGACCAATTACTAATCTAAAACTTATAACGGGTTTGTCTCCTTTACCCATTTTAAAATGGAAAATTTTCAAACAGCCCTTTCTCTGGTGGAACAAGACGCTCTTATGCTCAAATTGGATTTCTCTGGTGCCTACTTTTCCGTCGCTGTCCACACTGACTCACGTAAATATTTCCGTTTCCTTTGGAAGGGGTTGCTTTACGAACTTGGGGTTCTTCCCTTCAGTCTGGCCTGCACCCTAGATTTTTACAAAAATCTATCGCACTATTGCAACAGTCCTCAGATCTTTCAATGTCAAACTTGCAGTTTATTTGGATGATTTGGTTTTTACTCACTCCGTCTGAAATATTTTGTTCTACTATTGTTTAAATCCTTAGGTTTCAGGATTAATCTTAAGAAGTCGGTTATAGAATCGACTACTGAGTTGGTCTACCTGTTTTTTATTAATGACTATGCAAGTCTCTCTCTCCTATGATCGTTCTTTAGATATTATGAAAGCCATTTGAAGGCTCCTTTCTAATACTGACTCTATAAATAATAGAGATTTAGCATCAGTTATTGGGAAGTTAAATGCAACCATTTTAGCTATTTCTTCTGCATCTCTCCATTATAGGGGTCTCCAATTACTTAGGACTAGAATGCTTAGACTAGGTGATTATAGCTCTCCTTGCCTTCTTAATTCTGAAGCTAAGGTTGAATCAGCTTGGTGGCTTAGAAATCTAGATTTCTGCCAGAGCAGATCCCTTTTCCCCAGACCAACTCTAATTAGCATTGATACTGATGCTTCGCTCTCAGGCTGTGGGGCCTGCTTGAATTCGATTTCAATAGGTGGAAAATTGCCACCAACTTTGTCTGCCAAGCATAGTGATATCTTGGAATTACTCATAGCCGTTTGGGCAATTAAGTCTTTTGCCAGGGATTTGTTCAGTGGAGTTGTTAAGTTGCATATGGATAACACAGCAGCTATTAACCATCCAGGTAACCCTCAATCTCCCAACCTCATGGCCATCGCTCAGAATCTATGGTCCTGGGGTATGACTCAAGATCTCTAAGTGGAGCACATCCTAGGTAAACTTAACATTCAGGTGGACCTAGCCTTCTTGGGGTCATACCTTAGACTCTAGGGATTGAAAGCTAGAGCCTTCTTGTTTCAACAAACCTCCAGGATTTCTGGGGTATGTTCCAGGTAGACCTGTTCACATCTAATCTTAACTGTCAATTAAGCACCTTCTTTAGCTGGTTGTCCGATATGGAGGCTTTAGCTTTTGATGCTCTAGTCCAGGAATGAAGCTCTGATTTTAATTATGCTTTTCCCCTTTTTCCTTAATTCTGGCATGCTCTAGTACAAACGAGGTTAGTCCTTGTCACTCCAATCTGGCCAAGTCAGAGTAGGTTAAGCTTCACTTTCTTGTTGGTTTTTCGGTTAAAAAAGTTCTAATTTCTTTCTGATTTTTTGATACTCTGGTCACTGTTGATGGAGGCTCCGATTATTCTTCCAGATTTACCAAATCTCTTGTCGAACCCAGAAGGGGTCCTTCACCTGTTGGTGGTCCAGGAATTCCTCCAGTTAGCCACCTGTTGGTGGTCCAGGAATTCCTCCAGTTAGCCGCCTGGTGTCTATCCTCGTTTCCCTTCGAAAGGATGGAATATCAGAAGAAGCTTCCCGACTGGTGGGGATTCTGTATAAACCCTTTCATCACTAAGGTCTACGCCAGCTGCTGGAAATCTTGTTCTTCCTGGGCAAGACTCGGGGATTTGGAACCTCTTTGTTTCTATAGTCCTTGCAAACTTTCTTAGTTTTTTTATTCTGAGAAGTCCCATAGTGCGATAAATTGTCATTGATCTGTTATCTCCCAGTATATTTTAATCAATAGAGGCACAGACCTAGGATCCCATCCTCTTATTCATTGGGTCACGAAGGGTGTTTTTGTTTCTAAACCCAGAAATTGTCATTACTCTCACATTTAGCATGTAGGTCCAGTTCTTCGCTACCTCAAATTACTGTCTTCTGTCTTTAATTTTTCAGGCCTTCTTCTAAATCAGAGGTTAGCTACTCTGTTGGCCCTAACCTTAGCAGGCAAATCAGCAGATATTAAACTATTATCTTCCGACATTGTTTTCATGAACAGTTTTTGTGTCATTTCCCTCTGAGGTTCCAGAAAATCTTCTTGGACCTCTTTCTGAATCTTTAAGTTCCACGATAGAGCCGTGTCCAGTCCTAGCCCTCTGTAAGTATCTGGATTTCACTGCTTCTAACTGCAAAGACACTAAGCAACTCTTTTTTCTTTGAAGCAGTTTCCACTACAACCATCTCCAGATGGATTGCGTATAGCCTCAGTAATGCCGGGATTGATACGACAGTATTCTCCAATCATTCCACTAGAGCGGCTTGCACTTCTTTCGCTGCAAGCAAGGGTGTACCCCTGAGTCATATTATTAAGGCAGCCGATTGGTCGACTGTGGAGGTTTTTCAAACCTTATGCAAGAAACCTATTATTTCCTTTTTGGAAGAATAATTGTCTGTTGTTTTGGGAGGCCATAAGTTAACATTTATTTGCAAATGTTGGATAATTACAAATTTTGCTAGTAATTATGAAGCAAAATTAAAATTATACTAGGCAAATAAATGTTATTAACAATCCCACCTATACTTTACTTCCAGGATCTTGGTCGTTTGAAAATCTCGGTTTTCCAAGACGAGATCGGAAGGTCCTGAGACGAGATCTCGCACGAAACCGAGAAATTTTTTATTTAATTCTTCCTGTACCAACCTTGGGTCAAACATGACTCACAAAGTGTTTTTATTTTTTTCTCTCAAACTAAAATGATTTTCTTTCTAAAAATTTGTGTATTTTGTTCTAACACCAAACAATAAAAAAATATTAGGTTCTAAAATCAAAACATGTTCAAAAATTTTTATGCTTACTTGAATTATGGCCACTACGAATTTATCTTACAATTATCTCACAAATCTGACAGTGAAAAATGAATTCACGAGAAACAAGTTAGATTTTTTCATTTCAACTGCTTTTCTCAATTTTTTTTTAATCTAATTAAATCTGGTTTTTCAACAATGGAATCTCGTTTTTCCGAGACCGAGACCTGAGACTCAAAAATGGGGCCGAGATGTACGAGCTCGAGATTCCAAAACGAGCGAGATCTGGAAGTGTACACCCGAACATTACAAGTTTTTGATGTTTTTTCCATCCCTTGCAGAAAACTAATTGCTTTTAGGACCTATCCTGGTAGGATTTATACTTTTTGTATTTGGTTTTGGATTAATCAATAAAGATTGTGTAACACCACTTCATTTTTGTTTATTAGACTGGGGATTGGCTCTCTTCGTAGCCTTTATATAGGAGTCATCCCCCTGGTTTTTTTCTTTAAAAGTTACCATTTTTTATTTAAAAATCAGACAAGCCTTAAGATAACTACATTTATTTGCCTAGTACTGAATAATTTTAATTTTGCTTCTAGATTACCAGCAAAATTTATAATTTTCCTGCAAACTGTAGCTATGATGAATACAACTTTAGATTCAGTGACACAAGTTTGCCGCATGCATCTAGTTAATGTGCAATTTATGCAACGTATATGACTAGACCCTACATACATATTTTATCAAATTACATACATCAGTGCAGTGATTATATCAACACGAATAAAGCAAATTGTCAGTAGCACTCGCCAACCCTTGCACAGGGGACTCGTACACTTGAACCAACCTGTTCACAAATTGCTTCAAATAGCCCAAAGAGGAGACTGACTAAGAGGAGAGTAAAATGATAAGAGGAACAGACTTGAGTATGACCCTCCAGAGACAAAATGTTGTAGTATTAAGTTTAAAGAACCTTCTTTCTTTATTCGCATCCATCCTTTGCATCATTTGCCTAGTGATTGGACTGTCATTAGCGGGTAAAATTGTGCTTGGTCACGGCTTATCTGCACATTTAAGTTCAAAAGACAGCTGCTTCATACCGAGATGATCAGACAATTCTTAAGATCCAGGCAAAAGAGGTTGGTATATCTTGTGCTGATAAGGCAAACAAGGCAAAAGTAGATAGCAATTCTGTTTTGCCAATGCGCAAGGAAGTCCTAGACGACCTTCACAGTTGACAGAAAAAGAAATGAAAATGTTAAGAAAAAAATAGGCCGGGGCAAGGACACACTCTGCTGACTCTAAGAGTGCTTTTTGAATGGGAAGAAATAAGAGAAAAGCAAAGTGAACTCCTGCAGTTAAGTAAAAATAAACAAAAATGACATGATGTAAACAAACGATCAAATAAAACAAATGGCGTTGTAAATTAAACGGGCAATACGTTCGGATAAATCGATTCATTGATTACGATTTCAAATTGAACTGAAAATGTATTCAATTTATTCTGTACAGAGTTGCATCTTTAATAGAGAATGACCTTATATACCCTTCCACAGGCCACACATAAAAAATTTAGAATAGATTTATCCTGGCTTAATGTGTGTGAGTGTATTTGTACGTGTCATAGTTAATTTTTAATCTGTTTAATTACTAGAGTTTTCGCTGTTTTTTGGCCTTTGGTGAGTCATCTCTGATCTTTCAACCTTGTCAACTATAGTTAGTAGCATAGACATTAAACACTCAAGTGATATTTTCCTTCTGACCCTTTAGACCCTGTAAACAATCTTAATATCACTTTTCTTTCTCTTTACAAGACATCTAACAACCATTGATTACAAAAATGTGTAACATCTGCAATATAATGGTGCATAACTTGGTCGCTACAAGAAGCCCCTATCGCTTTTATTTATTTATTGCGCACAGTTCAAATGCGCCTTTATCTAATTCCGTCTTTAATACAATAACAATGCTTCACTAATGGAACACAGACAGGTGACAGAAAAAAAGATTGAAAGAAAAATCTATTTGGCACTAATTGAACCGCTTGTACACTAGCTCGTAGTCGTGGCAAACAAAGAAGTGCAGAAATCAAATTCTTAAATGTGTGTTTTCTCACTTAATGTTTCCTGAGGTGGCCTTAAAATAAAACGTTACTTCACATCAAAGAAAAATTATTGCCACTTACGAAAATGAAAAATAAGAGGAAGAAAAAAGGAAACAGGTAATTAAAAAAATTTGGTTTTGCTGACAAAATTTTCTTTTTCTCTCGAAAAATATTAATTTGAAGCTAATTCCTTCAACACTATAACTTGGAAGTTTTAGATGGGAAAGGAAGGTTGTAACTGTACACATCACATTCCATATTAAATTAAAATTTCTTTCTAACCTGTCATATAGATGCTGATATTAATGTTAAGAAGTAATTAGTTCTACCAAGTTCACCAGTGTAGATTTTTTTTTTTTGCAATTTTTTTTAAATTTCCTGCTTTTTTTTAATCTGTTTCATTTTTTTTTGTAAAACAACATTTCCAGGAACTTTATTAATTTTGTTTTTTCTTTCGCAAAAAAAGAAATTTTTTTTCTTTAAATGAAACTGCAATTACACAACCTTAGTTACATTCCTTAATTCCATCTGTCAAAAACTAATATATATATATATATATAAGTAAGCTATTACCTTTTGAATTGTTGTCAGATCAATCGTAATCTCCAGCATCACTGAAAAGAAAATATAAAATAATAAAAATGAAGGATCATTGCAATTTGAAATCCGCATTCGGAATCCACAATATTTTCAAATTGAAAAAATAGAATGAAAAGTTAAGCCTTGAAGTACATGAACACAGTTCTGTTTAATTCAACCAATTTCTATTTTCCTACTGCAAAAAAAAAAAAAAAAAAAAAAAAAAAAAGAAAAAAAAATATAAAAAGAATATCTGCATATAAACTTGACTAAATTAACCAGCACTAAAACCCACTTTCCTCATATTTTAAACATGCATTAATTTAAAATTACTTAACTTGATGTTGGTAAAAGTAATTAAGCTGTGCGACTTTGAAAACTTTTCCTATCAAGCGAAAACGCAATTGAAAATAGAGATTTTTCAATTTAAAATGGTGCATTAAATCTCTTACTATCAGCCTTAGTAGTAAGAGTTTGTGTGAAAAACTATAAATAAAATATATTAAAAATAAAATAAGGTGCGAGAGAGCAGCTAGTAAAACTATTTTCATATCTGCAACCGTTATTACCGCAAACGGCATTAACTTGTGGTGAGGATGGACTGGTCTTGTACAGAAGTTGTGATGTATTTGGAAGGATCCTCACAACTTTGCACGCACCCTCCTTTTACTATGAAAGGGTGGAAAATAGCCCACAGGCTGCATTCCAATTCGATCTGTCGGTAGAGTTACAACCGTTCCACAACCATCCATCACTTTCCTATAGTAATACCCTTGCCTGCCACTCTCGAAGGGCTCCAAAATGAATGTGGCATCCATGCCACATACCACCCAAACATCATTCCACACTCAACTTGAGTTCAAAAATGTGTCGGACAACGCCTCCTCAGCTTTAACTTGCACTGGTTAACAATAAAATTCAATTCCTAAATTAAAAATCTTAATAACTGCAATTGGCTTCGCCTTAAAGCCTCGACAAATTATTATGGACAAACTTTGTTGCTTAGTTACGTCAACTTTAATATACTGAAATAACAGTTTGTTAGTACGCAAGCTGTATTTAATTAATTCTAAGTGGCTTTCTCTAAGCAAAGTCTGTGCAAAGTTCTCGACATAATGTTCGCACGAATAACAACAAGAAGAAAAAAATCGACCGAATATACATACATCTTTTCCAATCCCTCCATATTGTCAAACAAGTTGGGAGTTGAGCAGATCAACTCCCAGGCAACGTTTATTAATCGTCATGACTCTACATTTCACCCTTCTAAGAAAACCTCAAATTCTACCTGTTGTTTAGTTGAGGTCAGACAAAACGCGTGTATCCGGACAGGACAATCAAAGACGATAAACCTATCTGTGCGGCTGAAGGTCCGGTTTAAAAGATTTACAGGACATTCCTCGACTTCCATTTGCGTGTGATAGCAATGACAAAATAGACCACGTCCAACAAGGACCGTGTGCACGCCACGGTTCTTAAGTTCACATTCCGCTTGCACACGCAGCTCAATGCTGCTAACTCGGAGTGCTGCACTCGCAGCTACGAGCCACCGACACCAGCTGCCTCCTCACCCTCGCTGGGGTTTTCAGACGTCAATGCGCGCAGTGCATGCGCACTAGTGACGTTAGAGCGGACCGAGCGGACGCATGATGTAGGCCCCAGATTCTTCAATTTGAGAGCAAACTAAGCTTTTAATACCGGACTGATAAAATTAGAGTTTTGAATATGCCTTTCTTAAATCATAAATAGAACAGCATGCTCGATATTAAAGCCGATGTTGTGTACTTGGGACATTGGGAAGAATAGAATAGAATGCAATGGAAAATATTATAAAACAACTCATTATTTATTGAGCGCTTTTGGTTGCTGTTCTCTTTGCTTCCTGCTCGTGCGGTTGCAAACCAAAATGCTCTTCCATTTGCCGCCCTATTTATCAATCGCTGACACTTTTATTGTATTTTGACTGATAGTTTTATGTGTAATACTAGTTGTTTTGCTTTTTAAAAACTTTAGTTTCAATTTGAAATGAAATGATTTTATTTTTTTTTTTGTTTTTTATTATTTTTTTTTTACTTTTATATACTTGCGGGCAATATAAAAATGTGAATGATCAAAGGGTTGCTCGTCCGTTCTAATCATTAAGATCAAGTTGAAAGACACCCAACATTTTTCTCATCTTGTCTCCTGTCGAACAGATAACCCTCAGCAGCGTCCCATCAGCCACAAACCCTCCACCAACCGTCGACGTGACTCACACTCACTTCACGTTGAAATTCCTCTGCTGTTCATTCAAGAGTGAAAGAAGCCAAACTCATTTCTTCATAAACAACTCCGGTATTTTAAAATTAAAAAAATAAACAAATTAATTTAAAGGAGTTACGGTATCGAAGTTTTTTTTTAAATTTTTTTATTTATTAATTATTTTTTTTTTATCTAACTTTTAAAACTGTTTTTATTCTCAACACAAAGAGTTTACCAGCATTGAAAAACACAAAAATTAATTTGTAACTTGTAATTTTAATTTGTGTATAAAAACTTCTGAAAAATTATTAATTTGGACTGGGAGTTGATTTGAATTGACATAAAATGTTTAAATCCCCATGCGGGTTAATTAAAACGGAAAATTTGCTCCATTTTTAAATTTTTTTTAATATCAATTTTCATAAATATCCCTGTTGCAATCCCTTTAATCTAATTAGATTTCAGTTTATTGATCAAATGAAACAAGAACTTAATTGTAAGCTACCTGTAATATTTACAGGTTGTATCAATTTCCTGAATAAACCGCCAAATAAATTAACTATACCATGGGAAGAAAAATCAATTTTCAAATTACCTGTCACACTCTTTCTACTCTATTCTATCGCGTCATTGGCAATCCATACGAGAAAACTGGCTGTTAATTATAGCAAACACAAACACATGAACTGATTCATTGCCTCTAAGCTAATGAGACAATCTTACACTGTGATGCAACTTGGTTTAATAAGAAAATCTTACGGAATAAATGCTACAACTCAAAGTGGCAGGATGCGTTAATTGACTCAGTAATTCCATCACAAAAAGAGGGAAGTTTGGAATTCACCACGGATCAAATTATCAACTTGTAAAACCGATTTTTCGTTTTCTTTTTTCTTTTTTTTGTATTTAAAATTCACCATACAATTGCAATACATTTTTCTGCATCTTTATCTTGTGCCGGATTTAAATCGCATTTCTTTCAAGCTTTATAAACATGTCCAATCTTATGTTTTGAATGTTTATACGCTGAATCACAGCATGAGTTTGCAATTCTAATGGTTTTTTTTTACCTGTTTTGCATTTTATCCAATAAAATTTGTCTTTAACTCTTTATGCCCCAACAAGAGTATTATTCATGATACTATCAATAGTAAAATTTATTTGCAATCAACCATTAAATTTGATGGCAGGCAAAAGCCGCTGAGCCACTTGTATTGGCTCAATGTAAACATGAGTATTGACAACTTAAACTAGAAACTACTGATTCAGATTGAAACTTGAGCTTATGTATTAAATTTAAAGCGTGTGTTCGAAATCACGGTAGAATTAAATCCAGCGTAAATACTTTGTCAATTAACCTTGAATCAAAGAAGGTTACAGCCCAATATAGATTAAATTTTTCCTTTAAAGCAAAGCTACCAAATAAAGAGAAAAAATAACAAAGTAAGCATCTTGAGTCTCTATCTGTACACAGGATTCAGTGAAGTAGACACTATTCTCTGGGCCTTGAAGAGTATACTCCAGACTAAAGTAGATTAAAAAAATATCTCCTGTCCTCATCTCATGCCTAGAGGAATGGACAGAAAATCACATAAGACGGCTCAGAAAAAATTACTTTTTTGCCATTATTGAATTTAATTCTACAAGGAAATCTTTAAACTAAATTAAAGCGTTTAACAATTCATGCTTGCAACAAAAAATATGTGTGTTGTCTCGTCTGATATAAAACTTTCAAGATTTCCTTTTACGGATCTCAAACTGAGTTAAATCTTGGTTAAAAATGTAAACAAGAAAGCGAACAATAATTTAAAATAATTACGACATCTAAAAATAGCTTTATTTTAATAAAAGCATTGTCCTTTGCAAATGCAATCAGAAGATTTGTAGGTTTTGTTTATAGCGGCATTTCTATTACAGTTGGACCTCGATAACTCGAACCTCCCTAAGTCGAAAACCTCCCTAAGTCGAATTTCTTGTTAGGTCCCGGCC